>JAANSM010001964.1:0-16450 GCA_036850725.1 Orchesella villosa
GACACGATTTCATGAAATCCCTAAACTACTTATCATTTTTATATGATGGTTTGTCGTTTTTACAGTGTCGAAATCCGCAGTTGCATGTACTTGTATGTGTGTGTGCACACACACGTCAGTCAACAATAGTTAGTTACATACATACATACCAAAAGTTTATTTTAGCGTAGGAGAAAAAACCTGGGGAATAAATCTTCAAAAATCCTGTTTGCGCTTTACTAAATGGCTAGTGGTAACTTTAATCTGATGAAAGCCGTGTACCCGTTAGAGTTAAAAAATACTTTGCTTTTTGTGTCGAAACTCGAAAAATGTAGAAAAACTTGGAAAAAATTGCAACTAATAATTTTTACCCATTTTTCTGACACTAAGTTTCGTGTTTCCAAAACTGTTATTAAAACCACATTGTGAGAGACAGTTGAATATTAAAAAGGCATCCTCATATAGTATAGTATGCATAAATAAATGCAACCCTTTGCACTACACAAGTTTTTCAAAAGTAAAGGTGTTTGAATGAAACTCTTGTTTTAAACTACTTTCCACCGTAAGGGAAAAAATCAGTCACGTAAAAGCGTAACGTAAGCATTTACTTTTAGCTCAGCTGGGCATCAGTCATCCGAGTAAAAAACATGTGGTTCCACTTTAAAAGTCACTCAAAAGATTTTACAACCAGTGTCTCCTCATTTTGACCTGGTTCGTCTTCAAACATTTCCGGTGCAGTGGATGTAAAAAAGGATGAAGGGGGACTAACCCTCAACCTTGTTCTGTTTTGACATTCACATGTGAGGTCGTATCGCACATGATATGTTTGGTTAGAGAGCGTCAAAATTGTATACATTTGCTTTTAATTAAAGCATACGCTTGCATTGCATTGGCTGCCCCTTTAGATTTTGGCTACTGAAGGGGCACAGCAACAGCTACTGAAATCAGTAGCCACCGCTATAAAGGGAAAAGTACTGCACTGGAAGCCCATGAAATGATCAATGAATTGCTAACACGTAACTATATATTAAGTTGCATTATCTGACTGAAGCTGTTTATTTGATGTTAGTATTTTAATTGACCAAGAGTTGAAATAAACTATTGTCAATAAATATTATTTACAAAAACACACATTCATCAAAGAATAGAATTGATGTTTAGTCTACTTTGATATCCAACACGCACTGATTTCATTGTTTCTGGAAACCACCTCTCAATTAAAGATAAAAGCCATACATTTTGTTAAGCTTTGAACCACTGAACTCGGTACTTTAGTTTTATAGCGGAGCGGAACACAGCAATTAGACAGCTTTTATGAAATAATCAACGGATACGTTACAACAAACCTCTAAAATTTCATTACCGCGACGATTCATAGAAATGATCATTTGGGAGTTCCACGTTTGAGCATGCATGATTCTCATACGATCCTCCACAAAAACAATAACAATCAACTGTTTAACCAGATAATGAGGAATGCCACACGATCACATATACGTAAGTAGTTTCATGTAAAGTCCAAAGTCAGGTTAAGTTATTACATGGCAGTTTTTTGTCTCTCAATATGAATTGTGCATTAGAGTTTAGAAAAGTCATTTCAAATATTCATATAAAATGAAATAGTAATGAAACAAGGGAGACAAAATGCCTCCATCATGCTGCATAAACTTTGTTTTTGTTGGAATTAAACAGATAAGGAAATAGGTGCCATGGGTAGGGCTGGTTTCATTAGCACGCAACCTAGCATGTGGAAGTTCAAACGGACTGCATTCAAAAATTTGAGGAAATCATCAGCATCCTCCTTTAAGCAGTTGACATTATATATACAAAAAGGTTATGAAATCTTAGTAGAGAACAACTGGCAACATTTAACATGGAGAACGAAAAAACTTCTATACACTCCCATGCGCCACTGTGATGAAGAATGTATATGAAAAGACGAGTCTAAGCATGCCCCAAACCACCTCAAGTCATGAAATGTTTGGCAATTTCGGGGATACCTATAATATTACATATTAAGAAATCTTGTGGGTTGTGTAGAGAGTAGGTAAAATGATCATAATAATGGTTAACTTGAGATAATTTAACAATACTTTGAAGGGAAATACTTAGACAATTGTACAGAGCTCTCTTTCTCCGGAAGAAGGATATTAAATCGCAAACCTACACGAAAATTTGATATTTTTCCCGAGTTTATGACAGAAAGCTTTGAAACTGGAAGCGTATTCATTGTGCTGAACTCTGTATAAATTTCATGTTTTTGTAATATAATAACATGAAATAGGAGAAAGAAAAGTAAGAAAGGTTCTTCATTTTATTCCCTTCGAGATGTATGTACTATCATAATCTGGAAGTTGAAACTAACTATAATATTGAGTATTCGGCATGTAGCCAGAACTCAAGCCTTCATATATCTCTATAATAAAACACACGATATGATTCGAGAAACTCCTCTTTACATTGCAGAAAGGAAAACAGTTCCGTAATGCCAGAGAGCTGCTCTTTCCTTCTCTCCTTCCAAGCAAGCTCTCTTCGTCACTAATGAAGGGTTGCCCTTGGCAACTCTTCGTTTCCTTCACTTCTCTCTCTCTTTGGCCCATCACAAGGATGATCATCGACATCGCATCACCACTACTACTAACACCACCGCCAATGGGAAGTGCCAAGAAGAAGAAGAAACGGCAGCACGGGTCTTTTTTTCTAGTCTTCTTTCCGAGATTTATCAGAAAATTTCACCATTTTCTCGCCTGAAATCGGGCATATTAGAATTCCCACATGAGCTTACTCTTCTTCGCATACAAAAACTGATTTCTTTGAACCTCTCTCCCCTCCTCAAGTGTACTACAAAACTGTGTACATTACTCTCAATGTATTCATGTATAATACTTGAGATGGGGGATAAAAAAGAACCCTGTTTGAATCATCATTATTATGAATTGTCGCTTCAAAACCTTAAAATCCTTTTTATCGATTGTATAAGAATGGAAATAATGATTCATGTCGCAAGAATCGTGTACGGAAGAACTGTCATGTATTATCTTCACGGTTGCCATTCTGGTATTGCTGCATACTTTAACCTAAGGAAGTTGGCGCTTCTGGTTGTAGTTTGTACTGAGTTTTTCTATAATACTCCTTCGCCTATTTATACAAAAATCCGCATTTCAAAGTGAAAATAATTGCTAGAGGAAAACTCTGTCATCTTGATTTACTTAATGACTGCACGTAAATTTTGCTCTTGACAGAACACATTACACGTATTCTGTCAGGTAATCGTATATGTAAAAATGTAAAAATGTTTTGACCTGATGCACTTCACATATTACGCTTTGCTCATATACTACACCTGAGGTGAAACGACATGTGGTCAGCAGTGTAATGGGTATATTGCATTACTCACAATCAGTATTATTATAAGGATCATGTAACAGTGTTAAGGATGTGTGCCTATGGATTCTCAATTTATGAAAATAATGATGCCTTAAAAACACGGTGGCCGTCAAGATGGAGGAGAGATAAAATTTTGTATGATGCTTCTTCAATTGTTTTTACTGGTCAAGATGAGTACAATTTATATTGACAAGGATCCCACCACCGCTTAGTAAAATGAAAAGTTGCTAACATATACCAGTAATATATACGCAACATGATGTGGCGATCATCAGAGCTTAACAAGCAAAAATATTATTATGAATGATATGTGAGTGACAAGTATACATTTTGGTATTTTTCGTCAGTCAACTTATATATTCATATTCGTACTACCTTTGGAGTTGTGAGAACAATGCAGTAAAGCAGTAAATAAAGTATGTAATGGAGTGGGTGCCCTTGCTTGAATGAGTTGCTGACAGTCCTCGTTTGAGGAGGTTCACTGCTATATATTGCTTACAAACGAAATGCATCATGAATGATTAGGATTTGGTATTGCAAAGTCGAAAGTACAAGTTCTATAAATGTTTCAAAGAGGTTCGCCTATCTGAAATGCCGGCACGACTCCAATCACACGACTAGAGTACTGCAAAACAAGCGTGGATAGTTATCATGAATCCTTCGTGCCTGCCAGCTGTAAGCTAATTGGACGAGGAGCCGGGAACACATGAGAGATTTATGGAATTTTAAAATTCTTGTTAGTTTTTCTCTTCTTATTTTTTTCAACGTCTTACCATTTTGAATTAAATGTTGCATGGCTGGAGGAGTGGTAGCACCGAGCTCAATGATAGAGCCCATGTTTCCGTCTGTTGGATCCTTCCGCTTCCTCGGCCTCCCTTTCTGGCCAGAGCCAGCTCCATTGAAAAATGCGGAGGCAGGGTGAGGGTGATGCGGGGGTGTGTGGTGGTGAGCGTTGTGGTGGTGTTGGTGAGGACTATTTGGTGTTAAATGAGGTGGTGGAGGAGATGAGGCAGAATTGTCATCCAAAACCATCTCATAATGTTTTTGGCAGTACAGTGCTGAATTACGCATTCCAAAATGATCACCTAAATTAATTAAAATAATTAATTAAATGTTTACGTAGACTTGAACCAAGGTAATATAAAGGTGTTTTCTATCTTGAATTATCAACTCTTACCTTTATTAAGAACACGTAAGCATACAACACAGACAAAACAATTGAGATGATAGACTAGATCTTTAGCCCTCATTATGAGCTCGTGAGAACCAATTCCGTTCCCGCATCGGGCGCAGGCACGTCTTGGTAGTTGCTGGTAAGTTCTGTAAGAAAAAGAATACCGTTTATTACACTCAACTTCAATTGTATCGGTTTTTATCGGATTCAAATTGTCTGGTAGAGATAGTAGCGCTTCTGAAGCCAGTATTTTTATCTTAAAGGAGGGAAAGTTTCTGAGCGTTATCATGAGAAAAGAAGCGATTTTGAAGGATTTGCTAGTTCTAGTTACAGTTTAAGTATAAAGGGAAAGAGAGGGGAGAAAAATATATATTGTATTCATGAATTTTCTATAATCGTAAGGTAAGACCCTTCGAATAAAAAAAAGAGAAGGTTTGTTTCTAAATTTGATGACTGCAAGGAATCCTACACAGACTGCCTCCTGCTAATGAGACAGGCAAAATAGGCAGGACTACCTCCCTTTCACAGGTAGCTCACTAGGAAACAACCATTTGTCAGGTGAAAGAAGGTATAAGCTCACATGATGCCATTGTTGTTGAAGTTCACTCGGTTGTAAGGTTCTCATCAAATATTTATTTTTTGTACACAAACGACATGTGCCACAGTGTATAAGTACAACGCTACTGTGTTGGGATTTTGGGATGAAATTTTCATGAATTAAGTGTTTGACAACTAAAGTACTGAAGTTTTTCTCTAAACATTTACCTAAAACTGAAATGCGTACAAATCGATTTGGGGTAATATATGCTTGTATGGTTTTTGTATATTTACATGTCACCAAGTTCTCTGTAAAAATTTTTAACTCGAAGAAAATATTCGTTACCACTTACGTCTGCATGCCTTCAAAATATAAGGAAATGACCACGTGATTCAAGATAATCTTTAATTATTCCAAGAAGTTCTAACAGCCAGGGTGGACGTAATCTGATAAAAATTAAATCCCCAAATAAAATTGCCCTCACAATTTTCCTCAATTGAAAAAATACGCGTGTTCAGGGTAAATACACAAGAGAGAAAGAAGGAAAAAGTTAAGTGACATTTGGCCCAATTCACGAGCATATTCAATTGAAACAAACAAGGTCCCCCTCTTTGGCACCGATGGCAATCAGTCAATCCTATTTTTGACATCTGTAGCGAATAATAATTTCATCAGGTGTGTCAATTTCCTCGACAAATGAGCAACCTGCCGTGTGATATGCTTCCACTTGAAAAAAATGTTATGTTTTTCAACCCCTTTTTCTCTCTCACTTTTATCTCAAGTTCCCCCTCAGCCTGAATAATTGATCAGTTCTACTCGTTATGGCGTTGTGAAGCATTAGCTTCCACTTGAAAAAAATGTTATGTTTTTCAACCCCTTTTTCTCTCTCACTTTTATCTCAAGTTCCCCCTCAGCCTGAATAATTGATCAGTTCTACTCGTTATGGTGTTGTGAAGCATTTCATGACGAGTTATAGAGATCTCCAGCCATGCACTGTCTGTGCGGTACACCTTTATGAATATTTCGTCAGCTTTTCACTTGTGTCATATCAAATTTTCTGATAATAATGGTCAAAATTGAGATAGGGGTATACACTTGTGGCTTATTGATATGTATGTGTCCTTTGTCCCTTACATGCTTACAAGATACCACACAAACTGTTAACATTCAATATGATTCTCTAAAAAAGGTCTCTTTTACTGGATAGTCACTTTTCTCACTTTTTGCCTTGTTAGAGATAGTCACAGAAACAACTTTAGCTCATGAATTCTTTATAGTGCTGTTTTATGCTAGTTAGCATGAATGAAGAGTTTTTTTTCATCTGACATGCCATTGTCTCATAAAACTTGATGGACCTTTCTTCAAACTCTTCATCAGCTTCAACAATTCCTCGTAATGCAAAGAATGAGGATACATCATATTATCATATAAGCTTATTTTATATTCCTAATATGGCATGCACGTACACAAAATATTAAACACATTCTCATCGTGACAAGTGAATGTCAGAATGGCATGCTTCACTCAAGTTGCTTTTTACGTCAGGCTCCTATTTTTCTAAATAATTCAATTGGAAACCACTAACAAGTGGCGGAATTCACATGACAAGCATTTTGACTGATTTTACATGCGGAAGGCTTGAGAGAAATTTTTTGAAAAAATGAATACATTTCTTTATAAATTAAATATATCGTTAATTTAATATATGCATGTGTGCAGAACTCGTTTCATGGTTTCATTTTGAAATTTTTTGAATGATTGTTTCATTTCATATTTTCACCACCTTTTCTCTTGTATCTGATTCGAAATTCTAAAGCTAATCTCATTCTACACATCAGCAAATCAACAGTGGTGCAAGTACGGTTAGATCGTTTTATGCCTTTGAGCCAAGCTGCTGCTATTGTGGCTCAGTCGTAATAAACATCATTAATGTCTCCTCCCTGCCTGTAGGAATTGGAATATAAAAGAGCCTTTTGAAACTGTTAACTTTTAATTATCCTGATGGATCTCATTTATTGCGTCTAAATAAAAGACCTTTTTATTATTCCTTTTTGCGAATTTTCCTTCATTAAACCTAAAGTGCAATCAACACATCAGGTGTATAACCACCTTGCACATATTATATTGTTCTATTTCCCTTCGCAGTTATCCTTTTAATTAGAAAGCTTTTAAGTTTTTGTTGCAAAAAAGCACGCATTATAAAAAAAAATTATAAGTATATGCATAATGGTAACTGGGCAAGCAGTAGGAAGGGTTCTCTGTGCCAGGTCTTCCGGGTAATGACTTTATTGCGTTGATGAAATCAATTAATTTAACAAAATACACAATTCTATAAAATGATGAATAATAAAAGGTATGGGTGGGAATAATAAATGGAATAAAGCGGATATGCTGATCCGAGTAACGGGTTCAAGTCATAAACAAACACACAATGTATACACTTTAGAAAAGTAGACGAAAGGTCAAAAGCGAGATTGAAGAGAGGGAGAGAAGATGTGAGAGCCAACATGATTTTCGATGTTGATGTTACTGAAAGCATAATTAAAACTAGGATTTAGATATGATGGTGCCAACAAGTAACTTTCAGTTTGGAAAAATGAGACCACCAAAGGTGTAAACGATGTTTAAGTCTGAGCTTTTGCATTCGTAAATCTCGAAATTATGTCCATTTGATGATCTTCTTGTTGTACACCTACTACTCATCATCGCCAGCTTTGTATAATATACTTTCACAAAGTTCACAGTTGTAGTGGATGTCCTAGCCATAATTTATAATAGTCTGATGAAGATATCTTTCAAGTTGAACGGTTGCGGGACTATTACTGCTGACTGCGTTGGTAATTAATTATCTCTTTTTTGGTACAATTATCCCACACAATTGGATTGCGTCTTTGCGTAGACGAGTGTAAAATGTCAAATAATGATAAAATGTACATTCGCGTTCCCTTTGTCTGCTCGGAATAATAAGGGAAAGGTCCATTGAATATCTCGGCAGTAAAGATATATGCTTGGATTGATTAGCTATAATGTGAATTGGATTCGTAAGAGAAGAAACAACATGGCGACTTACATGATTGCTCATGGAATAAAGTCTTTGAGTTAATGAACTTGAATATGAGAGATGAGTGTAGCTGTAGCTCAATGACAATTTCAAGCTTGACGAATTAAATTTGCTGCGTAGGTACATGAAATTATCTGGCTCTACTTTTGGTTGCAAGGTTCGTAAGTAACAATATTGTCACCCTATTAAGCTACTGTGCACAAAGAACCAGTTTCACTTGTCGGCTTATCTAGTGATAATGTGGCATGATATTTTTTGCCTGTTCAAGCATGAATGAAAAAATACTAAGGAAAGGATTTTAGTTTTTGGTGAGCAACGCGGAAATTTTATTTTGCCAATCAATGTTTAAAATAAGCTATTGAGTTTACTTACAGATAGGCGTACTTTGAAACACCAATCACCTAACTGTTACTATATAGGTCTTCTCAATTTTCCATTCTATTTTACAAATCGCCCTGTTGTCTCTTTCTCTTCTGCCGTTTCGCTGTTTTCTTTTTCAAATTATTTCTATACATGCATACATGTTTGCAATACAGTTTTGTAATTATAGTCGAATACAAAATACGAACAGGATTTCTGAGTATGTGTTTATATTTACTCATCGACACAATATAATTATGCAAGAATGTGAGTCCAAATACAGATGCCTTAGCAAGACATGAGGGTGTTTTAAGAAATGAAGTTTATGGAAGAACATTTTTGAGGACGCATTCGTACGGAAACTTAACATTGGAGTAACAAATACGTAAAACTGTCTCAGTCAGAGAAAGAAAGGATTGCCTTCGCTCAAGATTTGCACAATCTCGTCAAATCATCAAGTTTAACAAGAAAAATCTTCAAAAATTTCAAACCATCATTTCCGCTGTCGTGTTATCATTCATTTTCTCGCTTGCCTCCAAAAGAGAAGCTTACTGAAGAATGAAAGGTTGTATAGTGTGTCTACAATTTCGTATAATTTTTGTAAAATTCCAATGTAATTGTGTTAAACTAAAAAAACTTTCTATCATCTATAGAAAGAATACGTATGAAGGGAGAACTATATTCGACACGACATACACGTAGTATTGGCATTCTTTGATCTCCGTACATATAATGCCTGTCATCGTCATCATTCGGTGCGTCATCATTAAAAGGTGGTAGTGATGGCTATTTTTCTCCTCTAAGAATAGAGTCTTTTGTTTGTATGAAAGCCGATTTCACCGCAAGACCCATAATAGGCAAAAATTGGTAACGCTCATCGTCATAATTTCGTTCTTCATTCTAGATTTTTGTAATGGTTCATTATAAATAATACTGAATACTACAATTTTCAACTTTGATCTATATTCTGCCTTAAATAATTTCCATTTTCATCCAGTTTTGATTAATCAACAAGAGAATAGCAATTAACATGCTGTACAGAATATACACTCCTGTTTCTAGAAAATACTTTTGGATTCCAAAATGGAATCATGAATGGCAAAATCAGTAGAATAAAATATCTACATGAATGAGGTGACATAAAATGATTCATAGTATGCAAGAGAAACGTAAACGTTCATATATTATGCATCTACATGATATAAATTCAAAGGTGTGCTCGGAGTTGACATTAGTGAACAAGCAGTCCAGAAAGTCTGGGTTGGAGCGTAATGTTTGTTTCTATTCAACATTCCATTTCAACAAGATCGCTATAGATTTATAGCGTTCCGGCTGAGGGCTAGTCCTTATTGTATAGCGACTATCTTCTTATACTCATAAGGTGATGATGTTATTAATAATAATATATATTGTGAATTTATATTTGTATATATCCGAAATAAGAGAGTAATGTTTGTGAAAGAGTGGTGATAGCATGTTTGCCATTATGAATTGGGGACTATCGCCACTGCCACAACTGCTCGTCCTATTACTCCTTCTCGAGATTGAAACTGCTCAACAGCACTACAACATTACTTCGAATGCTCTCCTCTCTTCACCTCATTTCGTTGTTCCTTCCTAGTGCCATGTCAGTGTGTGCTAACTAAAACGCGAAGGCACCTCTTCTCTTTCTCTCTTCTCAACTCAGCTCTTCTTCTTGAGAAGAGCACTAATGAAGGGTTGCCCATGGCAACTCTTCGTTTACTCTCTCCTCTTCACTTCGCTATTCTGTTTACTACATAGCACGGAACACATTCTACATGCATTTTTGACAAGTTGAAAACTATAAGCAAGTCAATGTTTCTTTCCACTACTTTGCTCGGCGGATTGTGAACTCATAAGTAAATATGCGTACTGTGCATTGTGTTTGTATGAATGATTCACTATATGTGCCTGGATGAATGCAGCGCCTACGGTTTAAGGCAACTCGTTCTTTTCTCCGTATCAAAGTTATAGAAAGAAGTTGTATATATTGTACAGAAGGCATATCTGAATAAAAAAAGTTTTTTGACTTGTGTTCTAACGGAAGGGATGCACAACATCATTATTAGTATTTTCATCATTATTTCTATCCAGTCAACTCAAGTCAGGGTTGTTCATGCGTTAGTTTTCTTTTTATGGTTCCAATTCTCTGTTGATTTTTGTAAACACACACTGCCATTGCAATCATACATTTAATATATTATAATATACATATATAAACTACACGATAACGGTTATTAATGAAGGACGTGATATGTGATGTAGATGTAGAGTTGTTTGTGTTTGTAATTGAATGGACAAGCTAGCTTTCTTTTGATGAGAAAAAAAAGTTTTTTCTTTTCTTTTAATGTTGTTTACGAGCGATCCAATTGGGAATGTGCCTCAATTTTGTCAATGTATTCTGAGTTTACATTTGATCGAGTGTGTCAGTTTGCTATAGATAGAACTGCTTCAAAGCAAAGGCCCTCAAGCTTGAACATGCGTCTCAAGTCAGTTTGCTAGAAGTAAACTAAAACCTAATTGTAAGTTTTACTTTACATTGTCGATTCCAAACTTGAAACGCTATTTGAATTTGATTTCAGTTGTGAAAATAGTTTATTCTTTCCTATTGGTATATTATGAAAGAAAAACTTCAAAAATGAAGGCCTAACTGTGAATTATATCTGTGATTTCGTAGAATTGTGAGTTATATCGTAGAAAGCGTTGACGTCAAATTTTTTAAATTAAATTAATTTTCTTGAATCGCAAATACTCATATACATGAAGCACATTAATTACCACGAAGTGTATAGGATCTTTTGACTAAATAATGCATACGCATTATTGTAGAAAGGGTATCGCCTTTTAAATTTAGCTAAAAACCAATTATCGGTTTATTTGAATTTTTGCATAGTATAGAAGCATCGGAAACATCATTTAACATCATGTGGCTAAAGCAGTCATAGTACTACTACTTTATACAGGAAATTCTTTTCCTGATAGCTGTTGCCGTGTAATGCATCCTTTTGTAGTAAATTACAAGGGAAGATTCTGTGGAATTTCTCAGAATTGTTTGGAAAATATTGAATTTTTACAATCACCTCGAGAAATTAAACGGAGCATGGCAAATATACATAGAACTGCATATTTGATTAATAAAAACTCACTCTAATTAAATAACGAAATGCGGATCTGTAAATCTTGTGGAGTGTCAGTAATTGCATTGAAACTCTTATGCATAAAAAAGTTATTTACTCAATAGCTTTGTTCATCATCGTTGTTCGTTCGTCAAAACATTACAAATCATAACATCGCTATATAGACAATTCAAAACCGTTTTTGAAGCCATCAAAACACCACGATTTTCCCATTACACATATATATACACTTACGCTGACACAAGATTTGTTTTAAACCTAAGGCTATATTATAACAGGTGCAGCATTTTATGAAAGCAACAAAAGCCAGTAAGAAAAGTACACACATAAGTCATATCAGCAATACCGTCGAGAAGAGAGAAACACGAGTAGCCTTTTAGATTCAGAAGAAGATAAGAAATGAAGCAATTTTAAGACATAAAAAAATCAGCTTGTTTTCAAGTGGATACAAATCTAGATGCATTCTTATCATGGGAAAATCTACATCCCAATAAATGCAAAAAAGAAGAAAACCCTTGCTTGTCTGGAATTGGATGGCAAAATTGTAGTTACTTTTTTTTAACAAAAAATTGAATTTCTGCCATGAACTCTTCAAGCTATACCACAGCCTTCGTTTGTGTGAGTGGAATGGAATTGTTTTATTAGTACAATTTACAATGTTTGAATCTTTTAAGTAACACTACTACTGATCAATTTCATTTCAACTTTTTCTGAACACAACGGTGGAGACTGCTACAATCATTGTGTGGGCTTGCTTGCATATAGCTTGTTGTAGTGAATGCATATTTGTACCTACATCACTTATGCAGTGAACAGGTCATGTTTTATTATATAATCACAATTATCACACACCATGTAATTTTGTAACTAAAAGTTCAGCACAAGTTAGCTTGTTGTAAAGAATGCATATTTGTACCTACATCACTTATGCAGTGAACAGGTCATGTTTTATTATATAATCACAATTATCACACACCATGTAATTTTGTAACTAAAAGTTCAGCACAAGTTGATTCAAATGTACACAAACCTCGTATTTGAACTCAAATATATGCATAATTTTTATTTAGTTATCAGGTAACATGAGAAGTGTAGGCTCAGGTTCAAAGTATCAACTTTGAAAGAACAACACAAGATAGTAAGCAATCAGAGGAGACATTAAAAAATACAAATGGCCTATCTATCAGCTCTGAACTTTAAGACAGGTGTTGAATACAACTTATGATGATGATGGTCATTTCTTTGCGGAATGAGCATGTGCATATATAATATAATAATATTAAGAACGAACAGCTTTAAGGCTTATGACAGTACAGGAAGTCCCGCTGTCGATTGCTCGTGATGAGAGAGAAGAACAATGTATTTGTATGCAACTCACGTCCCTTTACAATTAATTTAAGGAAGAACACAATTTGCAGTAACCGAGTCACCGAGGCTCTAAAATATATCACACTTGTGTTCTTTTGTTGTGTGAACACGATAAACCGAAAGAGCAGAACGGCACACAAAGGTGATAATCCGTTCAATCAATTGTTTTATAAAATTTAGGAAGCTCACACATTCCGCTTTTTGTATGAAATGGGATGTATTGTATAAAACGTGTAATCAAGGAATATCAATAAATTATGGTGTTCAGTTTGCCTTTGATTATCAAACGGAATTTTCAATCGTTCTTATTGGATTTTCTTCTTTTACTTTGTTTTGATCCCTTGTACGTTGCCCCCATTGTATGCATAATATATATGTGCAAGGGTAAAGACTGAGAACAACAACATGACGTTTTAAAACAGTATATTTAAAACAGAGCAAAGTCATCCAAAGTTGTTCGCTTTGATTGTGAGGTTTTTATACAGTACAATTACCTGCGGAGATAATGAAAGGTTTCTCTAACCCAATTAGTCGGAGATTCAGTTGATAAAGTACAATTTAGTCGGCAGATTTACCTGACCGTTTAAAAATGAAACGGGAGCAGCAACAGGCTTCCATTCCAACATTCAATATATTAGCTGAATAAAAAGAAAAAAAGCTGGGTGGTATAGTGCCACCGCCTTCAGTCTCTATGAATATGATAATCGATAATCAAGATAAAAATGAGTACTTCATCCCAGATTGTATGGGATCCAACCCACCAGGGAGGTAGAAATGGTCAGTTCATTGAGTTGCAGCTAGCTACTGGGTTGTTCTATTTTTCACCTTTTTCATCTTTCTACACCTTCGCGAGACTAATTTACACAGGTTTTACCACTCAACACAACGCTTGGATACTTCAATCATCATTATTCAGAAGAAATTTTTGCTTTCATCTTGTCATAAGATCAATAGATTTAAAGATATTGAAAGAGTAGTTTTACTGTTATTGATCAGCTTCAGGCTGTTACCTACCAGCATGTTTTTGACCTGCAAATGTCTGTCATCCCTTTTCAACTTTATTTTTTTCCTTCCTTAGAAATTCAATTACACTAAATCATTTAAAAGATTGCGTATTATTAAACTAACAAGTCGATACTCTACTCCATGCGTTCAGATCAGTCGTAAAACAGCTATATACTGCTACTGCATAATCTTCGTTTTTATGAAAATTAATTTTTCAATTAGTACTAAAAATCAATTGCAAAAGTATCTGGGACAGAAGATGATGAGGAAAATTAATTTTTGTTCACTTGAATTTTGATTGAGCACGTATCTATATTTACATTTTTATTGAAAACAAGTAAAACGACTTGAAAGAACTTGCAAGAAGAATATTTGATATTTTACATTTCAACATTGGACGATTTGGACGTTATTCCAGCTTAAAAACTGATGTAGATTTGGGTTACGTATGTAGATAATGTTTCTTCATTGTGGTGAAAAAAAAACTGGTGACCTGATCCAGGTGGCAAGTTCAGTAAGGTATGTAAGTATTAAGTAGAGAAGTACTTAAAGTTTTGACAACCAAAGAGATACATTCGTATATATTCTTAAAAGGAATTCAACAGGAAACTGCGTTGTTAATCTTTTCATTTCATTACTCTGTCGTGTTATTCTCTTAGTAGTAAAAACCAGGGAGAGCAATGTAGAGATTCAGATAACAACTGTGTTAAGTCAAGACTAAAAAAAATATATGCCCCAACCCTTCTACTACTATCATCATATATTATTCCTTTCTCTGATCTAGATCAGTAACTATTTGAGCTGAAAAGTCCTTACTTGGCTGGCTTGGCTATTGTAAACCAAATAAAAAGTTAACCTTTTTTTATTTTCCTTTTCATTTGTGGCTTCTGTTGTTCTTTTGCTCTTACCTGGTTTTAAGATTGTACTGAAAAATAATATTACGCAAAGTTGATGCTACACAAGGACTCTTGGAAGCTTGAGACGACAATATCTAGCCACTACCGTACTCATCAAATTCAAGCTCTTTTGCTCCTGTTCTTCACCAAAAACTTGCCACAAGTAAATAAGTTTCTGACTGAATTGAATGCAATAGATAGGCCAGTTTATATTGGTATTATGGAATGAGTGTGAGTGCCAGTTGAGACTGTAATTTATACTATATCTGACTGATTTTCCACATCATTTAGGTCCTCTTCCCAGCTTTCGACTATTGCATGCAAGAGGTTCACACTGGAAAACCGTATTATTACAATCATCCTTCGATCATCATGTCGTTTTGGGAGCAGCAACAGCAGTAAAAAATAAAATAAAAGAAGGCAACACATATATATGTAGGTAGTATAAGGTTGGCAGTGGCATGCGATGTCAGTTTAGTGGTAGCTGAGTAGGCATGTTATAACGCAAGTATATCGCCAAGTAAAGAAGCAGGTAGATTCCTATAAAAGCATAACATTTTAAGACGATGAGCTTTTTTCCAACAAAAAAGTGGTTGTCTGCCAGCCTTATGGTGGTTTTTGGTGTTCTTGCTCCTGTTCTTCTTTCTGTGGCTTTTATCACCCAACTATCTATCTATCAGAAAGAAGTCGCTCACTCAAGACAATACCTTCTTTTCCTTTCGTGCTAAACCTTATGAAGGCAGCTTCAACTTTGGATAATTTAGTGATATCGTTCGACTGTTTTTATATACTTTTCCTGTCACATTGGTATATAGGGATCCTCATGATAAAAATTTATAAATGAGGATCAGAAGGATGCTTGAGATGTGCAGCATCAGAAAGGCTTGACTGTTGGCTTGCTTTCAACCATTTTTCTCACATTTCACAAGTTATTTTACTCAGTTAATGGTGATACATATTTAATAACCATCCGCTGTCCACGGATGTGCAAGATGAGTTGGGAAAGCAGATGATATTTTGATCATTCATCACATGACTTTCAACAACGACTTGCTTCTAAACGTCATAAACAATATGAAAAGTTTTATGGACGTGCGTGAGCTCAAATACTTTTTTTAACCAAAGATGATTCAAAAGGGTCAATGGTATACTTTAGTAAAGCATCATTTTAGTAAAATCGGTCGTATAGGTGCCTAAACGTAGAGAAACACAGGAAGGTGAACTTTACTATGCTATTATATTGTTTTTCCTACACACATAAATAATCATGCAAGGACCCTATATACCTGGGGTTCTCAAAAAACATGCTCCGTATCGGAAATTAATATTATATGTTGCGAGCATTCTGGTTGGAAGGTAACTAGAGGGTGCAAAAACAAAAACCCTGTCCCTTCAAGGAGGCTACTTGAGTCCAGAAAAAAAAACTAATCTAATTTTGTTATATTTCCTTGTCATTAGAAACAGCATGCTACCTTATTTACAGTAGCTCTAGGATGATCAATAAGGACATTTGATTTTACTTTT
>JAANSM010001965.1:0-16448 GCA_036850725.1 Orchesella villosa
TTTCGTGGGTTGCCCACCAAATTGCCTGTGTGCGAATGGGTTTTTGTTCTGCCATTACGATTTCTCAGCTTTCTCTGTCACTACTGCTGCTTGATGTGCTAAAGTAATATGCACATTGCAATACACACATGGATATATATGTATATAGCCAAGTGATTTGAAACCAACTTCGTTCTATTTTGTACTCTCTATTTCTCTGTGCGATAGTTATATGTAAGGGTAAGTATGTGATGGAATAGGAGGGAATGAAAATTGCAAGACAATGTTAAAGAAAACACTCCCCATTTTTACATCACAATTTACATAGCTTTTTTTGACGAAATGTGCATGGGGTATTATGTCGCTATGTCTTCGTGTACCTTTCTCTCAAAGTTTTTTTTAAGTCTTGTAACTCTGTAGTTCCACCAATCTCGTGAGTGAGTAATTGTTGATTGTGCAACATGCAATAATATATGTTCGTGTCTATCTTCTGGGAAACTATTCATTTAACTTTTTCATATAAATCCATAAAAATCACAAAGTTGTAACGTTGTTTAGAGGTGAGTTAAGGTAGCACTATATAGTATATAGTTGCTTCTATAAAAAAAATAGCTGCATCATAAACCGTTGTATATGAACTTCGTCTTTGTTTTATTGGTGTCTCCGGCAGGTGAATAATGGGAATGTTTTTGCCACAAAATTCAACTGTTATTCTTTATGGGGAGTCTAGGGAGCCACTAACTGTTTTACATTATATTACATACAGACGTGTCAAATGAAAACTTTTTTTTTCTTCTTCCAAGAACTGCATTTTATATGGGTGGAATATATAGTGCAGAACCAGAGCGCTTTAGGGGGAAAAGCGGAAAAATTTGTGGAGAAAGTTTAGGGCAACTCTTGCACTAAAATGGGGAACAACAAGCGGATTACACTTCGTTTAGTATCTCACACATATACAAAAAGAGAAAGACATGGAATGCAATGGAGAGGAGGAGGAGAGCATAATTTGTAATGTAATTGAGAGTGATTGTTTACTCAAGTTTATAGTGAGCGAGCATCATGTCATCCAGCTAGACTGATAACTATGCAATATTACCTCGTAGAGAATAAAGTCGAAGACGCTTGTTAGGCACGCAAATAACGTTCACTAACATTCATTCAAACTCACATCAGCCTGTCTATACCAACTGACTTCATCTTCTTCGTGGTTGCTAAAAGAGAGATGTGAAAGAGGGAAAAAGAGTGAAAGCTTAGTCACAGTCATGTTTGAGTATTTATGAATACGACGTATATTCGACAGCATGCCTTGAGGCTTCCCAACAGAAGTTCGGTTCTGCCTTCTGAATTTGCTTTTTACCCTCATTCTTTTCCCTTTGTATATGGGCATATATCAAATACACATATATAAATGCAAGTTTTGTAGGAATATTGGCATATTGAAGAGACTCAAGAAAGGAAATGCAGCAGTCTTCCACGAGAAAATTATTTTCACTCATTTGGTGGAGCACATTGATTAACTTGGAAGTGGCAATGGAGATGTAATAATATATGCAGCTATTATATATTAAATATGTGTTTACTTCTTTTCTAATGAGCTATATAATTATTTGTGACGTATTATTTTGCATCCAGCAAGCGAGAAACAAGTTTACTTAAACATATTATCAATGTTTACTCCACACGCTAGGGTTTCTTTCTCCGAAAGGGTATTAGTATTTTCTACGAAACGAGTTTAATTCCAATATAGTACATAATTGCACTTACATTTCTCACTGTAGCCCACGGCCTTTTCCGAAAGTTGTTGTGAGAAAGTGCTATATATATTGTGTTCTTCATGCTTACATAAATAAAACAAGTATGATGAATTTGTACTTGGTTTATGAGAAACACTCAAGCGTATCAGAAATGTAAGCCACTGAAGGACATGAAGTATGATTTACTGGTTTTCAGGAATTGCTTTAATAAATGTGCGTAGGCTTTATTCAGTGTGGGATTCAAACGGTAATATTGATAATGATAGCCATGTCATTGTTTGATTTTGTTGTTTTAGGAGAGGAGGATATTTTCACCGACGTAACAACTCTGACAGCCAATCACCGCTGTTATCCCGCTCATACGGAAATTCAACGGACAAGATAACGTCCAGTGGCATTTCAATTTTGAGTAGCAGCAGCACAGAAAGCTCTTACGTGTCGAGTTATCATCAACCCTACACAATAGGACAAAGCCATCACCCACCCCATTACCGAGGTAGCTTTAAGGGGTCATCTGCTACACATTTTCAACAACCTCAAAATCACAATCCGTTCATCAGCACTTACACCAATTATCCAACTCGCCAACGTCTCAGTATGCCTACATCCCCTGTTCATGACCATTACTTTGTGGAGCCTGGGACGCCATCAGTTGGAGCTCTCCGTCATCACAGTGGGAGTCATGATGAAGGGAGAAATGGCCTATTAAGCCCTTCCGAACAAGGAATATCTTATGTCAGAACAGCCAACTCGGGACCTGTGAGCTCTGCATCTAATAATGGATGCTATGATTACCATGCCGCACAACTCGCCGCATTTTTAGAAGAATACCGCCAGCTCCAACTAGAGTTGATGAGGATGAGTGCGAGCTTACAGCAGCAAGGTAGTAACGGAGCAAGCAGCAGTAGTAGTAGTCAACAGCAGCAACAACAAAGCATTAACTCACCTCCTTCCGCATCCTCAAGTCTTGGGAACTCGAACTCAATGACGACAAGTGGTAATTCGAAAGGAAACCAATGACTTATCGACAAACGTTAACAATGCCGCAATGCTCTACAAAACCAATTCCCCTTCCCATCCAACCCATGGTAACTCACCGCAGCAACATCAGCTCAAGTCTATTCTTAAAAACTCGGGTAATAACAACAACTACGTTGCTTAAATAGTGATGATGTCATATATATGTCAAATGTCAATCAAGTTTGCATGACTTTCAACAATCATTGTAATTTTATGCAATTTCACCATATGGTGCAGGTCCGCACAGAATAACGGTTTTGTCAAACCTACTTTGTAAGTTTAAATTTAAACTATGTATGTGTAATTTATACGTGCACCTTAATCCTAATCTAATGGGTAAGAATGTAAGATGAATATATGAATGAGAGAGAAAGTTATATATATTTCCAATTGGATCACTTACCTGTCACGAGATTCTTGACGTTGTTAATGTACGTGAAAGTAAATAAAGAACCGCTGTTAACCTTTTAATAAATTGTATTCGGATGTATTTTTTTTTCTTAAAATGAGATTTTTTTATTCAGTTGCATTTTTTCATAAATTAAAATTTTGTTTGATTTTGGATTCGGACCGGATACACTTTCATCATCAGGTTAAAAGTACCTCAAAACCCGTTGGTTTAAGGTATACTTTCTGTACTTCCAGCTGCAGTACCTGCTACCGTACAGTATTCAATGTATCTTAACATTATAATTAGTATTTCCCTATTGACTCGCATTTAAAACTTGGTAATATTATTATTTAAAACAATGACGGATCTCAGTTCTATCTTATTTAGAATCCCTTGAGAATTTACTGGTGCAATCGTTTTGCTGCATCGTTATATCGCGAAGCGTCAAGCGTCACATGAATGAGTAACATCAATCAAATAAATGATTTCTTCTTACAACTGAATAAAGTTCTTAAGTAAAAATTTAAAATGGTGCATACATACATGCATATCGACAAAAATTAATTGGAGTATTTTCCCCCCACAAACTTGCTTTACCAATCATCTAATATCACTAAAATAGCCTTGGTGGTGATCCGAATCCACCGATAGCTAGCTCGGATTTAATCCTATTTACAAGAATACATTGCCACAAACACAATGTACAAAACCTTCACGTAAAATAATTGGCTCCGACTTATATACATGAAAAATATCATGCTTGCGTTATTTGTTAAAAACTTTTTTTTAAAGAGGTGGACTGAACCTATCATCATATTCACTCCATCTCAACCACTTGTAGAACAATCATTCCACTACTCTCCGCTAAACCTCTATCACAGTCGACAATCCTTGCCTTTCTCTATTCATCATACATACTCCTGCTAAAATTGACTACTAATTGATAATCTAAGCTCTTTGCGGTAACTTACAATTATAATGAAAAGATAAAACAGTCAAATATAGTATATAGCTGGATTGGATCAGAAAAAAAACTGACCTTGATTAAAAGTGATTTGCGAGTTGGTAACTTAAAACAGGAAATAGATTTAGGAAAATATTTGACAAGAAGTTGATTAGTGACTGACTAACTCACCAAAAGTGTGTAAAGCATTTGTGAGGAGGGACCACATGGGTGAGATACGTTCTCAGGTTTTTACAAACTACAATTACTAGTTTGAGCTAAAACGACAAAGTTTCAACCTTTACATTTAAGTATTTATAATATTATTTACATTTAACAAGTTCGCTGCAAATGTACTTGAAGTTTCAACGGTGCAGTGTACACAGACTTGAAATAATCTGGTGTTATTTTAAAGTTTAAAAGAATTAAAACGAAGACTTTTTTGTATTGGTAATTAATTACATTTTAACATCGTGCCTCACCCCAAGAAGTATTTACATTGCCTAAAACTGAGCTCAACATGTAACAACACGGCAAAAAATCTAGTGATTGAGTTTCTCCAAAGAAACTTTGGCAAATTACAACCGGCTCTGGTGTAATTACGCATTCCTTAAGCGTTTAATCAATCCCTTTAGTTAAAGAGTGTTCCAAAATGATGTCATAGTCATCAAGAGCAAGTAAAACTTGAACCATGTCTTGAAGCAAGTCCGGATTCCGAAGGAAAGAGTGATCATCATACATTTGCCTTGTGATATCCAAATTTGCCATTATTTGGGGCAGACGGGGAAGCAAATGCTCACTAAAAGAGGTGAAAGATGAAGGTAATTAGGAGGCAAGGGATGTACGCATCATAAAATTCATGTTTGATGACATAATAAATAAATGTTTTTTTATACCGTGCGCAAAGACAAATAAAAAGCTGGAACTTGCCATCCTTTCCCAAACTGCTGGCGTGAAAGTTTATTTTACGAATCAGCTCACAGTAAAGACTGACATTCACAACGTGCTCACTAGAGCCACTACCATCATCATTCACTATAATAAGCTCGAAATCTTCATTCGTCACCTTCCTGCCAAATACCTCTTGCACTTTCACTGTAAATCAGGAGCATAAAGAATCAATATGTGTTTGTAATGACCCATAAATAATATGTAGCTCACATTAACGTCCTATAAAAATACTTTAATAACAGAATGGATTTTAGTAGGCCTCTCATACCGAAATAATCCCAGAGATATATGTTCTTCCCAAAGAGCCTACTTGATTTGAAACCAAAGAGGAAAACTTGTTCTAAAGCACTGACAAGACCGTTATCCCCACACAACAAAACTGTAAGACTTCCTCGATCCTTCTCAGACTGGAAGAAATATTTAACGATCTTGTTTACAGCATCACCTAATTTCAAAGGTTTAAGTTTCATTTTATTAGTTCATAAGTTCAGATTTTATGCCGACATTTCACAGACATAATTTTTTGAATAGGGATAAAAAACACAAATTACTTAGGCCTTCTTGGATTTCTGAAGGCGTCAATCTGCTTTCATACGGTTTTCGGGGTACACTTGGACTTCTTGCTCGGGTTGGTGTTTTTAATCGTGGATCCGCTGCACATTCCTCGCCTTCCCGATGTGGCTCACCAACCAGAAGACGTTCTGTTGATCCATCATCAATATCTCGACCTAGCCAACGTCCACATGGAAATCTGTAAGCGAAATTTTTCATTACTGTATGCGAGTTGTAAATAGAGTTACTTCTGAAGTTAAAAAAGAATTTGAAATGCATTCATACTTCACACAATGGCCTGTTACTTCGTTCCTTATTAAAACGTAGTCAATCATCCACTTGGGAGACACGCCACTGTTATCATGCCCAATATGCATGTTCGTCACTAGTCCAAGATTTTTGTGCTAAAAAGTTTTAACGAAACTTATGAGAACAAAACTATGTATGTGCATAAGTTAACTCAAGGACCAATCACAATTTGATGAAGGAGATTACCTGGAACATGAATTCAAGTGTATTTTTGGGAACACTGATAGGGCCCATTTCACCAAGAGTGCCTGAAACACTTGTCCAAACATTTGCTGTTGTTGTTGAAATACTGAATCTTTTTGAGGGAAAGATAACCATCCTGTATGGGAGCACTAGGGAGAAAAAGTGAAAAGATCATTAACCACCTACCTCTTCAACTCCTTTTTGGGGTTATTGAAGCTTGAAAAAACTTGAAAAAGATGACATGCTACGTGTGTGAGGAACTCTCACCTATATTAACATAAGTATTTGTGAAACAGTAGTAGTCTGCTGTATTCAGACTCAACAAATGTAAAAGGAAATGCTCTCGCTCATCTTCAGATCTGAGAAATGCTGTCCTTTTATAAAATCCTCTCAACAACTCATCATCAGCAAGGAGAGCCTTCAAGTGTCGGGAAAGCACTTTTTTCTCTAATGAAAGACGAATCCATGCTCTTGCATACCCAATCTCAGATTTTATTTCACTTATAGCTTGAATGTTCCTAAAAATATTAATAAAAATCCTCTTTAATTCCATATTTAATCATATGTGCATTGTGTAGCAAAAACAAAGTTCCCTTACCTCATGTCAAAAGCGATGGAAACGGGAAGTGGTTTCAGCACCGGCATTTCCAACGGCTTCGGTTTCACTTCTCTCTTTTCTGGGGATCGCCTTGGGTCCCGGGATCCTCTGCTTTGAGTAGCAACATTGAGATTCAATTCGGATGCCATTGCAGACAGGTCTGTTCATGAACCAAAGATTAAACTCGTTTTAAACAATTGCTTGAATGAAAAGCAGCACAGCAAATTAATGCGCAAACTCAAATGTAAAGATGGCAACACAACTGAAGGACACAACATAAAAGGTTCAATATAAATTTGAAAGCACACATGCATTCGAGCAACAAAGAGAGAAAGTACATCTGAGTTGGAGTTAGGTAGAATAAACTATACTATATATAATTCACCTCTCGTGCTAACAACCTACATGAAATGGAATGGATGCAATAAATATTAGATCTTTAGAGTCGTGAGTTAAGTGCCTGATTAATAGCAGCCATCAAAGGTTTTTTACTTTGGTTAGTTGAGGACGCATAAAATATTATATGGGTAGTTAACAGTTAAGGAATAGATTCGTACATACGAGTAAGAGTGGGTAACGTTTAAATACATACAGATTTCAAGACCGTGCTCATTCATAGTATGTTAGGAGAATGACACACGGAGTAGTGATCATCAGCATTGATGGGCAACTGAGTTGTAGGAGTCGCCAACTTACCATTTTTCGCCTTAGATAAATAGGCGGGTATCATGCTCAAATCTCTCGTCATTAGCATACTTTTAAAATTGAGAGGAGGCTTGGAAACATCTTTTTTATTTCTTGGTTTATTGCCTGCCTTGGCTGCAATAAAAAATTTCAAACCAGGTACACACAATAGTCATCTTTATGGTGCTTTTTAAGTAATCAGAAAACGACAAGGTTTATTGCCTACAAGATGTTTTTAGTAGGCACCTCGTCACATTTCATTGTTCTGTTATGTAGTAGAGCAAGGCGTCAAGATGATCATGCTGTTAATGATTAGCAGTGCTCAGAAAGTTATTTGCATGTTACATTTTTGTTATGTATGTCAATGAAACTCCCCATGAATGTCAGATCGCTAGGGCATGAACAGTAAGTATATTCGTGGTAATAAACTCGTCGTAAATTTGTATATGAAGACGAAAATGCATACCATTCGAATCTAGAATAAAACATTATGAACCAAGCAAAAACGATAGAGAAAATTTGTTTTTTAAGCTTAGCTCATTTTATAGCAACGTGAAAAGAATTTTTTTGCAGGAAAGACTGTGAAAAGACTCGTACTGTCTAGACGTTTACGAAGTATACACCAGGCCAAAGCTGCATGTTTCAAAACATTGGATAGAACATTTACATATATGCAATTATGGAGACAAACATATCATTTGTTAAACATTGAGAGCAGTAATTTTTTTTATAATATTATTATTGATGATAGTATTTGTGCTATTCCAACTGATCTGATCAGCGGAAACTTACCAGGGGTTAAGAACTGAGGATCAATAGGTTTCGAGGAATCTTTGCATGCTTCAGATTCCTGGTAATTTGTCAAGTAATTCCATAGTGGACTCTTGCCCTTCTGTTTGACGTGCAAACCATGTGCCCAAATCCTTTCCAGTAGATCACACAGGCTGGCAACCAAAGTATTTTCTTCGACTCCATGGATTGACACCTCTCCATGGCCCAGAGCTGCTGCTTCAGGTCCCATTTTCTCTACAAGCATTCTCTTCGTTTTTGTTTTGCATTCCTGTTTGGAAAACAAAGCTTGTTAGAAACGCTTACAAACTTTGTGGATGAGCACAGCTAAAAATAGGTTCCTATTTATTAACAACTTACTTGAAGAAGTTGCCTAACAAACTCCCAGTTGGCTTGAGCTACGGAAGCTGGACTAGAATTTGATTGTTTTGGCTGGAAAACTGAACGTAGGGAAGTGTAGTCGGAGGGTGGTGGCAAAGAAACCTCTTGAAGAATCACTTCATTCAAGGTTCCTTCCTTTAGAAACTTCATGTTTCTATAAAACAATTTACGATAATTAAATTACATTTAACAGTAGGAGCATATAAATTTCTTTGTTAAATTTTACATTTAAAATAAAATATGATGAACTTGGGAAAAGGCTCATAGCTCACCTTGTATCTGTCGGGCTAATGTTGAGAAGCATATGATTAAGTATCGGGAATCCCCCTTGAGGTACCTGATACGATGTTTTTGGCTCATTGCTACACTCCAGCACAGGCGGAGCAACAAAGTCCGGGCTGAGGAATCGCTTAGTCAGCATTTGTTCAGTCTCCTTGATTGTGCTACACGGCTCGTAGGATGGTGTTCTTACCAAACTGTCGCCAAATTCGCTTCTACATTTAAAGAACATGGAAATGAGCAATCTTTCCTTTCCAAAATTGGATTTCTAGATTTATGGGAGCGTCTAATGAATGATGTAGCCATGTGCTCGAAACTGTGCTCCAATAATAATAATATGTCGTACGACTGTTTTTTTCTCATATAAAAATAGTATATAGTATATAGTTCTTACCGTAGTATCTTTATGCGAAGCTCAAATATCGTGAGATTCGGGTCTGCTTCGGATTCTCCACTCAAAGATGCAATTTTCCTGTCTATCAACGATGCAAACATTTGGGTTTCAATAAATCTTGAGAGAAATGGAAGATTCTGATCTGGCTGATCTGAGAGGAAGGTTGCCTTGTCAAAATTATGCACCAACGTTTTCCCCGAACACTGTTGAAAAGGAGGACGACGAGCAATAAATGTCAGTAGTCAGCATTTGTGCGGCAAAATTTCCAACATATACATAAATGAATTTGGTGAAATACGGATTTTATTCCACTTTTCCAAAAACAAATTAAGCAAGCTTTAAAAATCTGTTGTGCAGAATGATGGCCACATGCAAAAGTGGCTACTATATTCGTATGTATGCTCAAGGTAATGATGCACAAGAAAGAAACTTAGTAAATATTTATGAGATTGCAAAAGACGATCATCATCGCTTGTCTTGATGGAATGAGTGGCAAGGAAACTAACCTCATGTGGTTGGCTAAGGAAATGGTCGTATGATGAAAACATGTGGACAAATCGATTGCAGAATATCTCTCGTATTGAATTGTTGATTCTGAGATTCGTAAGATAAGTCTCGTCAAAGTTTTGAGTTTCGTTGGGTTCTACCGCTGTCGTCTCATATCCTTCCACTTTACTGCTGGAGCCTAGAAAAAGCAACACAAAAACATAATTCGTAGAAAGGAGGATGAAAACGGATTTGGAATTTAGAACGTTATGCAACGCTAGACAATTCGGATGAATTATTCATTTATCCCCCAAAAAATTCCTACATCCAACAAAACAACATCAGGCAACTATCATGACTAACTAATGGGATACATTCCGTTGTTGGGAAAGGACATCATTTCCCTTCGGATTATCATAATGTTACATAGATAAGAGATGAGGTACACAACGAGCAAAACTTACTAGCACTATATGATGATTTTCTTGATGCCCCCACAGCTTTCTGGTACAACTGAGACTGAAGGAGGTTAGAAGACTCGGTGGTGTTGTAGCTCACTTGAGCATTAGTTGGTGAGATATATTGGGATTGTGTCATGGCAATATTGATTTGAGATCCATTTAATGAAAGTGACTCTTCATTGCTGGACATTCCAGAGTCTGAGTCATGAGACCAAGAGTTTTTTCTTCCTCTTGAGCGTCTCATACGGTAGGGCGAGCCTCGATTGTTGCTTATCCTGAAAGAGAAACGAAGAAAAAATATGTGAAGACTTAAAGGAAAGTGAAGATAACAAGCTTAATTAAGCTGGCAAACCACTAAATTGCCACGCCAACTACATTTACTTGCAGTACAAGTACAACCCTGAGGAGTAATGGCGAAAACGAAATCATATAAGATTCTTAATATTCTTCGACCTACTTATTGAGATTTCCAATGGGTATGTTGTACTTTTTGAGAACTTCAGCCAGCTCATGAATCAGTTTAGATCTTTGTGGGAACGTGGGTAAGTCTTCCGGAACTTGTACTACAGTTATTGTCAATATCCACAAAACAGAGATTCGCTTCACAAGGTATATGTTCCTTTGCGTCAGTCACAGCATGTAATCCCATGATGAATGGGACTGGAGCGTCGAGGAAATGGTGAAGCGTGGATGGTAGGATGGGAACATACACATGTTGCCATACGAATGGGAAAAGAAGTGTCGTTACACACTCTGCAACCACCATTAACCGGTACAGGTCTAACAATAGAGGAGAAAATTGAAAATATAAATACAATTGGATTCAAAGAAATGTCAAAACCATGAGAAAGCACATCCGCATCGGATGTAATGTAAGATTACACGCAAATCATCGCAAAATAAACATATATGAATGTAGAACTAACAGCCCTCTTGGGATTCTCATCTTACCCTTTGAATATAGCAAAACTTGATTCTCTAGCAGCACACAAGTAAAAAGCTGTAGAAAGGAGTCGAGGTCCAGAAGACGAAATAGATCGCTCATAAAATAATCAAAAAGTGGTAATTCACTAGATTTTGGTCGAGGGCACGTTATACTGTCCCCGAAATAGGTGAGTTTCACACTTCGACTAGGTGGGGGAAGAGGAACATAGTAGAGAAGATGGTAGACATAGCTCTCCAGAGAAATGTCTTCATCCGACCTTCGTCTCAAATACCTAGGAAATAATGACAATTTAAAATATGCATGTATAGGAAATGTGGAAGCCACTTTGGTACAAATGTTATTAGCATTTTCGCCTCCTTTTTTGGGGGGAAACTTACTTAAAAATTCCAGTAAGAAACCGCTGAGCAGCTTGAACATAGGGAAGCGGACATATTAACGCGATTGCTTTCGTAACATACAGAGTATCCTTTGAAGAGTCATAAAAACTTTGAGTAAGGATTGATTGTTGCTTGTGAGCTGCCAGTTTAAAGTGGCGAGGTAAAGAACGCGTGTTATTTTCTTGGGTAGCAAGATACTGTGCTCTACTTCGATGACCCTGCGAATACTGATGATTTTGATGCATGTTGGCTTGAGCATTCCTAAAATTGCGGTTTTGATTGGATCGCTTTTGATGATAGTGTTTGGCACTGGATAGCTCTTGGAGATGCATGGCCTTGTTTTTTTGGAATAGAAATAATGTTTTTACTTTAAAAACTAATTTACCTCAAAGAGCATACCAGCTCACTTTCATGTTTTAGTTTGAAAGGAAGAATGCAATCGAATTATTCTACTAACCTGGAGTGTAGTAATTGCATCAGTGACGCTGGGACTTGTAACTTCCTCATAGAAAACATAGCTGAAACCAAAAAGTCGGGAACCATTCTCTCTTGTGATGACGAAGGGGTGAAAGCAAGGCTCCAATGTGTGCTTTTGAGTACGGAAAAGAAGCCCGTCTGGTAGACAAAGCTGCACAAACACACACACGGACAAAAGAATTATTAGCTTTCATTATGGTTTAAAAATTGCTACTGATTTGCTACACCCAGATAAAGAATAGAATTCATAAAGGAAAGAAATAAAGCCAACTGGTTCCACTATCGTGCAGAATAATGCGTATCACAAATCCCCTTTATGAGAAGTCATAGCATGGCGAATACAAACAGCACAAAAGTAAATTGCAATATCATTGCTTCACTTACATTTCTCACGGCATCTTGGTCAAAAGGATTCCATGGCACATTTTCAGGGTAATGAGCAAGAATTTTGGGTTTGTACGTTTTTTCCAACGGGGTGCAATTCAGCGTTTCGACTGTAAAAAAATAAGTGAAAAAAGAGTTGTAAGATAAATCAGTGAACCAAGCCCAAATTACTTTGCTAGTTTTTCTTATGAACACAAACATTAAATGACATTATTAGGCAGGGTATAATCTGAAAACTATCAGTGCAAGTAAGGATAGCGTAAACCATAGGCTGTTGACAAAACCATTGCTGGTTGTATGATCTTTATATGAAATGTTAAACAAGAAATTATATCAACAAACATTTCTTCTCTTTACTAGACAAAAATTTTTAAATGATTTTTCATTTGCAATTCCATCCTGTAACATACGACGTAAATTGCATATAAGTTTATCTGTATTTCCGTTGTTAGCAAAGCATGTCATCACATTGCCCAGCCAACTCACAATCTTTGCAGATGCATTATAATTACAGTTTGACAACGTTGAGTTCTGCGATATGCTTGTTGGTGAATAGCGTTTAATATATATATATATCTTCCTAACAACAAAGAGAGTTTAGCCTAGCCTCTAATAATGACTTGCTGCGAATGCCATTTTAATTATTGTGAGTAATTACTTTCGGACATGTACAATATAGTTGTCTCGCTCACACGTTTCAAAGCTTACTTTCCGACTATGAAAGGAAAAGTACGAATCTTAATTAACTAGCCTACAAGGTGAAACTTGCAAATAAGTATTTAGTGTGTCCTTTAATTGTGTTTTTATCGTAAATTATATAGTTGTAACCATCGCTGAGTATACACTTTTATGCAACTCTTACAAGTGATCTTTTCACTAGAAATTTTGTACAGTTAACTCAGCGACGATAGTTCAAAACAACAATCTTTAGAGGTCAGTGACAGCTTATGCTTTGCTTTCGTGAAATAGCAGTTAATGAAAATTATTAGGTATATGCATTGTTCGTTGGCTGAAGAGAGCAATTTAGTTATACTTTATGCAGTTTTTTGTTTGATGTAGAATTTAGCTGGAGAGCTCTTAAAAAAGAGAAACTCATTGTAGTTGAATTGGAGCGAGTACGAGTTATATAGATGGAATTTCATTAAGAGAATTTGTGCATACATTCAACATTTATAGAAGAATGGTTGTGTAACCCGTCAAAAAGGAACATTGACTCTTTAATAGATACATTCTCTTGTACCAAAATGTACTTACAGTTCCATTGTATTGAACATTATTTCATTTCAGTCATACAGGAAATAACAATAAAATATGAATTACGACAACTGAAATCCCTTTCAATAATAGGAAATATGCTTCAGTTCATTTGACGAGATGTAAGCAGGCATCAACCTTGATGATAACGATAAAAATATTCCTTCCTCATAGTCGTAGTTGACGAAACATTACAATTTTGTCATATTTTTTCTTTTGATGTTATGAAGGCAATCTTCAGGTTTGGACATGGATCGTTTCTCACACCAGCAATATTCACATTCACATCTTTCAAAGTTTTATTCGTGTGTTTTTAGTAGCAATTGTAAATGTGAAAATCTGGGATAGATTTGTATAGATTGAGTGAGTTTTTATCGCATTCATGCTTGAATCCGCTCGTGTACACAAAACTTTCAGTTTTGCCTAAAAAGAGTCACAAAAAATCACAATCTCCTTCTTACTCAACCTCTTTTTTCTTCACAGTAGCTTTCATTTGCGTAATTTTTACATACAAACTATTACATCTCATGTTGTTAAAAGATCGACAAAAAATCAGAGATATACATGCAGGAAGATGTGCTCAAAAGGGATGATGATAGAAGTTTCGAATAATTGCTCCTGTTTCAACTACGTCTCAACTTGATTACCTACATATTGTGACAGATTTATCTGTATTTACTCAGAAAAGCGTTGAAAAGCGAAGAACGCATTGCGATTATTTTAAATTTCTACCAAAAATCTATGTCAAACCAGCGTAATATAGCTATATACTTCTTTACAGTTAGTTAATTGCTAAGCTAGACGTAATATCGAACAAAGGAAGCTTTAGCAACGCATGACAAATACAGTTTTGGTGGAACACAGGACACCAGCGTGGATTGATCGATGAAAATAGGCACACAGAAAGTGACAGCGACAATAACCTGGCAAAGAATTTGCAAAATTTGCATTCTATTTCACGTACAAGATACAAAACGTATTGCGTGATGTGCTCAAATTTTATTTGAAGTAATGAAGAAACATCAACTTTTTATTTGATCTCGTGAATACTATTGACTACCTTCGCTTTGCGCACCTACTACCACAAACATTAAACACTTATATGATGATATATTTATATATTTAGGCAATTCTTTTTGCTGTATGGATTAGATTCTCATGAGAAGCAATAAAAACTCTAGTATTTTCCCTCGTTGCACAAATATGTCAAAGTGAAATTAGCCATCATGCAACAAAAAAGTTTGCTAACATAGGTACCATTCCTTCCGTGACCATAACAAATTACTGTCATTACTTGATAACTGAGTGGCAGCTTACATGCGCTACATGTATTTCAGGAACGAAGATGATAAACAGATAAACTTCAAGTTTCCTTTCAACTGAATGCAAGCGTTACGAAAGGAAAAACGAAGTGTGATCGTGTATGATAGAACCAATGACAATTTCCATTAAAAAAATCTTCCTGTCTACATTTAACAGAGATACGCACGAATGTTTGTACAAAGTCGGCGAAAGACTTTTTAAGTTTAGAGAAATGCATTTTGCATCTTTTTTTTCCATCGTCCCTTACAAATCTTTGCAATCATAGTTAACAGCAGAGTGCATACTATGAAATTTTTTTTAGTGCAAAGTGAAGATTATTTTGAGTAGTTTAATTGCAACTTGCAATTCGCCCCTTTTATATGTTAAACACTAATCAGTAAAAAAATAAGTCCTAATTGGGTCAATACGACCGTAAATAAGTAGGAGCCTAGCCAAATTCAGAAGCCAAAATGAAAATATAAAATGAATTAAAGGTGTACTGTTTAAACTAAGCCATCATTTAACGAACTAAACACGAAGAACAGTAATCATACTCTTAAAAATGGAATCTAAAAATAAACACTGTGGCCTCTGCTGTGGCTTTGAAATAACGCTAAGTTTGTTGACCTAGAAACTTACAAAATTGTTAGTCTTATAACAATGAAACGATGCCGTAGTCGTCATACTCATTATCATATAGCGTAGGTAAAAATTTATTAAAGAACTTCAAGCCCCTTAAATTATGCGACAGTTGTCAACTATGTACGATTACGTTGAAACCAACAGTTAGCAATCCTTTGATGCTTCCCGCAAATAGAAACAACGATTGCATTCAATATAGCTAAAAACAGGATAACTTTGTATTGTACAANAACCAACAGTTAGCAATCCTTTGATGCTTCCCGCAAATAGAAACAACGATTGCATTCAATATAGCTAAAAACAGGATAACTTTGTATTGTACAACAATGACTGTAACTGAGTACTTGAGTGAACTATGCAGTAATGAGAAAAAAAATGATTCCTGAAAAAACACCCCTATTATGAAAAAAAATAAGGTGACTGAGACTTGGGCTCAGTTTGAGAGCTTAAAAACCAAGCACCTGAATACACATAATTTGATGCAACAATTACACAGGTTTTGCATTGTAAAATTTGAAAAAAAGTTGCCTAACAGAGTCATGTCGGTAGGTCAGGAATCCAAAATCCATGCCAATGTTATCATCCTAACTATAGCATTACAAGTGATTTCATTCTCGACGCACTTGGTACACAATTGGACCAACTTTGTAGCTCAGCGCTTGTTTAAACGTTTTGAAGCGTACCCAGAGATCACTCTTTTTAATACTTATACATTACGCCTAATTTTAAACGGCTGGCGTTGATTATTAAAACTTCCAACAAAAGCTGGCTCATATAGGATTGCTCAGCAAACCCCCTTTTTTCTATTTTGCTTGACAAGTTTATAAATGTAAATGCGCTGTGTTCATTTCAATCCCAGCTATTTTTCACAACTTACTTGCTCCCTCGAGCATGACGTTTGTACGCATATAG
>JAANSM010001966.1:0-16444 GCA_036850725.1 Orchesella villosa
TTCTCATGTGTGTACTTTCTATACTGCGAATACCTTCTAGTTGACTAGTAGTAATTTGAGCTAACTGGAAACGGGAGGTCTTTTTACGAATGTTGAAAATGTTGGCTCGGAATTCCTATATAAGTTTATGAAGCTTTGAATCCAATGTAAGTAGAACCCAGAGAGTTCAGTGATTGTTTTATTGCGTAAATGCTGCCTATAAGGAAGCATCTCAAACGATGATGATCATATACGTTGGGATTCATTTCGATTAGGAAAACACTGTTATTGGAGAACGTACGCCTTCACTTGACAGTAATGTTTTCAGTTTTCAGTCATGAGTTAATGAATGCAAAACGTTTTAACTGCTATCATGTTTTCTCTATTTTACACTTGACACTATAATTTATGATGAAACACAAATTCGTTGAAAGCCAAAAATAGCAAACAACAATTGGTGACAAATCTCTTGCTTTTTCGTTTGAGATGAAGGGACGTGGGAGTGGGAAATGGGATGTGATGGGTTGGGTTGAAAGTGAAGCTTGAAATTTAAAAGTTGTGTACTTTGATACTCTCGTTCTTCAGAGCAGTCTATTAATTTGTGTGTTTTGGGATGAGTGACGTCATGTTCTGCGCTTGATTCGACTAAAAATGAGAATTTATGAATGGAACAATAATAGCAGGGTAATTTTTTTACCATCCCATAGAAAATGCATCTTTTCATGAACTGTTATTTTGATTTTTAAGGCTTTGAGAAGTCTTGCAAAGTCTATTTTATTACACTTAGAACTTAAAACAAGATTTTTTTGCAACAACAATGAGGAGTAATAGTAAAGCCCATCTCTTTGCAAAAAAAAGTTGCAAGGTTTTTATGGTTTGAGCTAAATTACTTGTGTATTTGCCTTTTGAACTCCTCTTGTGTAATAACTCTTAGGAACAGTCAGTACGCTAATGGCTTTATTTATACCAAATCCTACATCTGCATGCCACAAGAAACGGCAACGTTTTTCTTTCCCCGTCGGGAGCAATTCAAATACTAGAATTAAATTAAAATGTCCCGACTGCCTACCAAATAAATATCATGTCTCTTGCACCCTGATATCTGAGAGAACAATCTTGAAACATAGTTTTTGAGTTTTAAAACGGAATAATAATATCGTGTCTGACTGGATACGAGTCAGGCATGTGCTTCTCCTCCAAATTGATCATTAAGAGCAAAATGGAAGAAGTTATATACATTCTCTAATTTATGAGACGGGCGTACTTTCATTTTTACTCGAAGTGACACAGAAAGAAAGATAGTTACCGGTTTACAATGGGATTTTCGAGCATCTACATTGCATCAATGAGCCAAGCTCAAAGCTGCTCACAACTATACTTCTACAGTTGCACACAATAAATTAATACCCAGCCAGGCATCCCAAGCCTATAATGCTGTGAGTGTAGATTTCTGAAAAGAATGAGGAAATCCAATATGATGGGATAACTGATAAGTTTGCTGCAATCGAACACTATTGTTTGCCACTCTTCTACACAGCACGTTTTGATTCCAGTTGCGATTATACCAAAACCCCAACTGTTTTTAGTGTGACACTCAAGAATGAATCGCAAACGTAGCAACTCTTCTACACAGCACGTTTTGATTCCAGTTGCGATTATACCAAAACCCCAACTGTTTTTAGTGTGACACTCAAGAATGAGTTGCAAACGTAGCTCTACTGTCTGCAATTTCTTATATGTTAAGTGAAGCCTTGTGTTACATACTTATTGTAGCCCTATATTATATTCAAACACTTTTTCATGAGCCTCTTAGCTCAGTCTCAGCAACATGATATTTGATATCACACCATACCATTCCTACTGTCAGACGGACTTTTGCTGGAACTAGAAAAATCAGAAACTACCCAAACACTCATATATTCATGTACGCTTTAACAGCTTCTTTCTGCGACGTAGTGCCTGAAAAGCAAGTGTTATCTGATTCCAAGCAGGCATTTTTATATAAGATTCTTTGAGAATCAACCAAAAATTTATTCATTGTATAGCTCTACTGTCTGCAATTTCTTATATGTTAAGTGAAGCCTTGTGTTACATACTTATTGTAGCCCTATATTATATTCAAACACTTTTTCATGAGCCTCTTAAAGCTCAGCCTCAGCAACATGATATTTGATATCACACCATACCATTCCCACTGTCAGACGGACTTTTGCTGGAACTAGAAAAATCAGAAACTACCCAAACACTCATATATTCATGTACGGTTTAACAGCTTCTTTCTGCGACGTAGTGCCTGAAAAGCAAGTGTTATCTGATTCCAAGCAGGCATTTTTATATAAGATTCTTTGAGAATCAACCAAAAATTTATTCATTGTATGGAACCTACCAAAGCTATATTTTTTTATATATGCATTGTGTATATATGCATTTATGTCGCATAGGCATTAAGTATTTTTGGCACAGCCATCGACAACACCTATCACGTCAGACTACAGTTTCCTGGATCTGCTCAGAATCATACTATTGTTCTGTGTCATATTGTTGCTTGAATCTATCAACGTCGCAACATATGCATGCATCATTGGCGTGTGAACAAAACTTTCATTATATCACTACCATTATACCATATAGACAGCAATTACATCCACTAAAGCGTGACTGCATATTTCTCGATTTCCGGCTTCTTTTTCAAAACTTTTTTTTGGCAAGAATGGTTGTAATGGCCCGACTACGTTTTGTACAATGGTTGAGCCGCAAAACTCACCAACTTAACATTACTATTAATATTATGATTATTACCATAATACGTAATTTTGAGCTTTTATATTGGGTAGCATGTATGTTTTATAATATATGTAACATAATATGAGTAAAGAAGGAAGAAGAAAAGAGGATATTGTATTTGTTTTTACCCAGATGAAAGCCCGAGTGCTTTTGAGCTCCAAAGAGTACCCAAAAATTGATTTATAATATATATGTAACATAATATGAGTAAAGAAGGAAGAAGAAAAGAGGATATTGTATTTGTTTTTACCCAGATGAAAGCCCGAGTGCTTTTGAGCTCCAAAGAGTACCCAAAAATTGCCTTGTGCTCTTGCAAAAAGGATATGTTTGTTTTTTTGTTTGCCTTTTTGCTACTTTTAGTTCTTATGGCTTTCCCACTACTATTCTTTTACTGCATAATACTAATAATAGAACGACCAAATAACACTAAATAACTTCTGCTGAACTAAAGAAGAGGCCGAAAAATGAGCCCATCTCTCAACACATACACACGCTCCTTCATGGGGCACTGAAAAAATGAGATGAGATGGCATGACATAACATAAAAAAAAAGATGCGAGCACTTTCTGCCTTATCTCTTGGCTCTGTCATATATTTATTGCCACTGAACCACTTAAAACCCTTTATCTTCATTATATTTCATATGCACAAAGAATTTGTGGGAGGTATGGCCATGTGGGCGATTTCTGATGGGGTTAGAACTTGGCAGAAAATTGTCGATGACAATGTCGGATGCGTCGTGAAATGATTACGGAACATTGAGAAGTCTTAATATGCCATTGTGGATGTGACTGTGGTCGTTATAAAAATTGTAATACGAGTCAAATAAAAGTAAATTATGTAAATATAGCCCACTGTAACTCACATTTTTAAGAAGATATTTTTTATATGAGAATGTAAGCTATTCCCATGCATATCTGAGTATCTTCTTTGAAATCCTGATGTGCACTAGTTATTGGAACCTTTTGTCAGTCATCTTTTACGAAAATGGCTTCATTTCTAGGCATATGGCGGATAATGGCGAGCTTAGATACGATAATATCTATGCTAATATGTTGTTTACTTTTCATGCATCATTGTGAAGTAATATTTTAATGCAGAAATATATGTGATGTATTCATATTTGGTGTATCCAATAAGACAAGACATCCATAAAACCATCGCCCTCCATTCTCTTAAGGTTCATATTTGAATATATATATGCCATCCCTAATATTTTGTAGCTGAATATAAGTTTTATATGCTTTTATACATTTAGTATAAAGATACATAGAAGAAAAATGATGACGATGAAGTCAACGATGGTTCAAGTTGAAAGGTTAATATCGAAGGAAGGATGATGAGATGGGAAGATGAAAATGTTGATATTATGTAATGATGTGGCATGTGGATAATATTACACTTTACGATGCTCCGAATATATTTATGGTATAGTCTATAATTTGAACCTGGAAGAGTTAGCACTCTATCATAAAAATAAATTAAGCTAATGGTTTTTCAGCTTTCAACAGAATCACTATTCACTTGGAGTGAATCCTTGTGTAAATATTTGGACAAGATTTAGGGCTTAATATTTCCAATACTACTAAAAAGTTAGGATAGCTTAGATAGATGGTAAAAATTGCTCCTTTGTGGACATGTAAATATTCCAGACTCGCTTTCTCTCTAACCATAATCCTATCCATATATGATGTAGGAACATGTGCGGCGAATTAAAACTTCTAGATAGGCATATCATGAGGGGCCACATGCTGATCGAGATAAAATACTGGGAACATTCATCAATCAGTAGGTACGATAGTAAATGGATGTGATGGCACATGGCACACTATATGTACTCGTACCTATTAATTTTGTGGATTACAATTTAATATACATTCTACAAGGAACATTTAGTTTCTAGTTTCGAAGTTTCGACCTCACATAACTATATAATGATTTTAAGTAAAAGTACAGTTTAGGACAGGGTAAACAACAAGGTATAACTTGTGTGGTAGAAGTAAACACTGTCGAAAAACCTGAAAGTGAAAGAAGGAAATAAATGAGGAGCAGCAACGGCACGCTGTTTTACACAGATTTTAAAACACAAAGTTGTGCTCCTGGCATGGCCTTTGATCATGTTAGCACGTGCGTTTGGAACAAACTTTGGCCTTCATCTCATCAGTAGTTTGGACTACATGCAAAATATTGTGGTGGTGGTGATGGTGGTATGGAATGAGCAAGCAAACGAGGATGGAAATGGAAACGAATGTAAGTACATTATCACTAATGCGGTCTTGTCTTAGGCTTGCCAAGCCAAACCAACCCGTTCCTCGTTGAGATGAGATGAAAAATTCGGCTGGTTATTTACCGTGTGACATAATAGCATCATCATTGGGGTGAATTTTGATGACATGTAAATGCAAATACTTTCTTTTGTCCTGATTATGCATTGCATAATACAGATTTTGGATGACGATGTAACCACATCTGTATTTCATCTTTATTACTTTTTCATGGTAAAGACATGTTAGTCATAAAATTTTCTTGAGATTATGTTAACTTTGTTAACGGCTTGAGTAATTTCTTATGTTGGTATAATATAGTGGTCATAAAGTATCATTATCTTACCATTATCCAACTCCATTTCGTACTCCTTGCTTTTGAGATTCAAATTCATCTCAAATGACTGGAGTAGTTTTTGACGATCTTTTTTAGCTCCTCCAAAAACCATTTTACCGGGTTGTATAATTTATGACTTTATATTATTGAAAACACTTTTTTCCCACTTTAATACTTTTACGGACTAGAGTATTCCAATTGCTTTCTTTGGAATTTTAATGATGTTGCTTTAGAGTGGAAATATTTGACAGGAAACGTTCGTTTCGTCGGCTAATTTGCAGAAGCAAATTTGCGATATTTAAACTTCTCGCGTGACTAATCTACACTTCACACTTAAACGTTCGACATTTTGTTCACGCGTTTCAATTTGCAATGGTATAGATGCAAAATGTGACGGTCCGCAGGAATTTCATTGAACCTCTATTTTGTTCCCATAATGTGTTACAATACAAGTATCGTAGTTTCATGAACACTAGACTAGACAACTCGTGATGAATACTAAACGAGTAAACATAAGGGTGTAATTACGCATGGGTGGGGGTCAATGTAACAGTATTATTGTCAGACGATTGGTCATGCATGCATACTTCAGAGTGCTCCTGATTGAAGTATCAAGTAAATTTTATTGTATGGTAACCATACAGAGAGAAGTAACTCATTTCTTTGTTCTGTGAGCAGTTTCGTATCGGTTGTTGATTTTTACTATGTGCATAAACACTTGTGTCGGTAAAAATGATGTCCTTGACCGTAATTGCGAATTGTTGTTGCAATTTGTTTTCTGAAAAATACTGCTTTAGATAATCAGTCTCCTTCTTTAGTTGAGCTTTTTAAAAAGTTAAGAACAACAAACCGTTTTTCTAATTTTTAATACTGCGCTTCATAAGAAGTCAAATGAGACGTGGGACTGGAAAAGTGTATTTTTTGGCAATTTTAATTTGGATATATGTCCGATCGAATGTATGTATGTATTCTTTCGTTGAAAATGAGCAAACTGGTTTGGCGAATCAAAATTGCTTTTAATGTAGGTACTTCCGAGCGCTGTAAGTAAGTCTAGCTTGGTTTCATGATAAAATATTTTTCGCCAGCTAAACTCCAGTCTTCTTGTCAAACATGTCTTAGTAGAATCGCAGAATACTTTAGATTTGGTTTGTTATTTCTTTGTATTCTAAACTTGACTCTGTCTGTCTGCGAAGAGGTTCTTACAATAGTACAATGGCTCAAAACAAATAGCTATGCACACACACGAATTCCCGGTAACAAAAGTCCGAAAAAGTTGGAGAAAAGGAGAAGTCAAAACTTAGCATTTTAAGTAGCCTGCAAAACAGTTTACTTCCTCTCTTCCCTGCTATCCAAAATCTTTCGTTTGTTAGTTCCAGTTCCCATTATTTTTTGAGGAGAAATGTTGTAGGACGAATTCCCTTTTCTGTATTCTGACAATAAGTTTCATCTACTTTTCTTCGAGCTCGTTTTTCAATGTGAAGTTACACCATTATATTATTGTCTGAATTCTGAAGTGCTCTGGCTAGCCTGAATCTTACTTTTTTGGCATTACTTCCCTCTTCTCCTAAATGAACTATAGTGAAAATCGATTTAAAATACCAAAAATCTCTGCCGTCTATCTCCCCATTCCTTTCCACCAACACTTGTAACCAACTCTATTAGTTGCATCCCACGTTCTGTACCTGTGCCCATAAATGAGCAGGTGAACGTCTTTTGTCGAGAAAACTCATGTAAAGCACCACACACTAACTATTATGTATTTTATCAGTTAGCTCAGTTGTAGGTATATCTATCTCTTCTTCACAACACTAAGCGCTCTGAGTTACTGCTTGTGAGTTTGGCAAGCTCTCAAGAGGTACAAGTCACTCACTCAACATGATTCTCTTTTCAATTTTCACGTGGGAATAGTCTTTCCTCAGAGGAAACTGGGAAAACTGAAGTATGAATTTTCGGAATTGCTTGCTTCTTCGGCTTTAGCAACACAGAGTTGTGTAACTATTCTATGTATATATATACAGACAGTTCGGCTTTAGCAACCACCACTACACACCGGCATTCTGTGGCAACACAAAAAAGGAAAACGAATGGGGAAACCACAACATCGAGTGGTTATATAGAAAAGGATTTTACTTCACCATATATTACCACACACTCGTATCCATATTAAAACGCAATTGTAGAAATGTTTTTACCAAAAAAAGAACTCTTGGTTATATCTAATGCTGCATGACAGTAAAAGGGGAGAATTAAGCAAGAACGTCGGCTTCCAATCACAATATAGAACTACTACATTATGTATATTCACTCAAGTTTCTGATGTTGAATGTGTGCAGGTGAAAAGATCTTTATTTGTATTGTTTGATTCCAGCAAGAATTCACAAGTAGCTAAATCAAGTAAATCCTTAATTCTTCTTCTCATTCAATGTGAGGTAGTCACCGTTTCACCATGTTGTTTGAAAGGAGGAGGAAGAAAACTGTCTGATTATACCTTGTGCAAACACCGAGATAAGAAATGTTTCAACTGATGTTCTCTGTACGTAGAACTGCTGTATGCATACCGTGTTTGCAATTAGGGATGTCGGAATTTTATACTCATTTTGGGGAAGTGACAAGGGAATGAGAAGTCATCGTCTTAGGATTACGTACATAACCGTAGCAGCTACGTGCTGTGAATGAGCTTGCCTTGTTGGATAGAACTTGTTTGGGTGAGGAAGACGAGAATTTAAATACCTGGTTGCTCCTTTTTTTGCTGCAGTTTTTGTTTTGAGCGTTTTTTGCTACGTCCTGACTCTTCAATGGATATACGTGTATACGCAACTTCGATACTGAACCTGTATGACTATCTAACTAAAAACGCAAACTGAGAATGAAGGAGGGTTATGAACCCTCTCACTCTCATGGTTGCTGGATATTTTGATGTAGTATATTTAAATACATGCATAACTTTAGGTAGGTGCATGTAAGATACGATATAGGAGTCGTATATTGTATATTGTTTTGTATTCAGCCCCTTTTGTATGCATGTTATTATTATCCGCAATCTACCTACGCCATTCTCAAGTAGATATATTGTAGCAAGTTCATGCATACATTATTTTGAGCATGATTATGAACCACAACTGTAACACTGTGATCATAAGCACACGCTTTTATAAATACTTTACGATGAGCACTAGCAACGGCAACACCTGCACTCAAATATATTTTCCGGCTCTCCAATTTTTTTTTTGTAAATTGCTTTTTTAAAGTGTTAAACTTGAAACTAGCAGTGATGCGAGACAATGCTGTCCTAGTCCTGAAAAGAAGGAGTGTTACGCAAATAACAAGTGAAACTTTTTATGGCTAGACTTATATCAAGCTGACTAACGTTCTCCCGTTTTTTATCGCTGTTTCATGAAAAAATATCTTGATAATTTACTGCTTTATAGTTTACTTAGCTATTTTTCCATGTATATCTTTTACAGATGCTGACTACTGGCTTAGAAATTCATATATAGTAGAGAAACTCAAAGAAAGTGAAACAGGAATGACAAGAGAACTACTGTGCGTCATCATCGTATCAGAATGGTCCAGAGAGTAACAAAAAAGATGCGACACGACTTACTAAAGACAGTTTGCCGGAAGAGGATGGAATAACAAGCTCAGTTGGAGTTTTCGTGCATAAGTTTGCTTTGGCTGTTCTCCTATCTACATGTGAATGCTTCCCATTCTTTCTGTATCATATAGCTCTTGAAGAACACACACTATATGATATGATATTTCTCCGGATAGTGCTGCGATTCCGGTAGAAATCAGTGGTTGTATCATTCGCGAAGAAGAGAAGCGCAATTGTCGTTGTTATATCCCTGTCATCACCAGCCAACAAACATGACAAAAGGAAAGGAATCCCACGAATAGATGTAAAAAACAAAAACACTGATGCAGAAGAAAAAACGGCCACAAAAATTCCTTTATACTATAAAATGTATTCCTTTTCACTTCACTTCTATTCTCCTTCTTTCCAATTTTTCACAAGATTCACTCACTTTAGCAGTCAGGTCAGAACTGAGAGACTGGGAGAGAATGTGAATCTCTGCTGACTGCATATATAGAGTGAAGAGTTTGGTGGTGGTGTGTGTGTGCTCGCTCTACCCTTATACAAACGATAAGCATAAAGCAGTACCACTTTTTGCGGTTCTACTTTAACGACAAGCGTGGAAGGAAAAGGGTGTACGGAGGCTCTGGCTTTGGTGTTGCTCTTAATATAACAACTACTTTTGCCAACCGTATGTCTGCCATAACCACATGTACTTCATTTTCTCATGTGTGTACATGCATTCTTTATCATCATATTCACATAAGCAGAGATATCCTTCAGCAATGAGCACACTGATCAGGAGAGAAAAGATGAAGAGTTGAGCTCCACTTCTTCTCCCACTATTATGGTGAGTTACTTCTATTTTAACTACGCGGAATGAAAACCCACTTTACGCATTCAAGAACGGTTCAGCTTAAAGTTTGATAGCAACATCAGAAGAGAAAATATTACAATGTATGAATGCAGATGCAACATTTGAGTAAGACACAGGAAACAGAGATGCATGTAACAGAAGAGAGTCATCATCCCATCACCAGCCGCAGCTCCAGCAGCTCTACTATATCAACATCAACGCGCTGATGTAATAACAATGAGCATGTTGATAAGGAAGGTAGGGATTGTAATGATATCATGATGAGCGTACAAATGTAATGCTGAACATATCCTTCATCTGACCAAGACCAATGTACCTTATAATTCATGATGACGCTATAGTGCAAAGCGCTGCACACCTGTATATACATCCTGCATAAGAATACAATGACTTGAGGCGAATATGCATGCTCAGATTACAAAGGAAGGGGGAACGCGTAGATGAAAAAATGTAAACAGAATTGCAGAACATTGTTGCAGGAAGCAAATAGCCAGGGATATATATGAGAACAGGAGCTCGTAGAAACACAAACCACGGCTATATGGTTTCATGGGTTGCAGTTTTTTGTTTAACAGTTTCGTGTACCTTTCATTATTTCATACATGATTCTGATGATGGTGATCAGGCGTATTGTGTGATGCGATACTTTGAGAGTGTTTCTTTCCTAAATGATACGGGTTGGTAACTTCCACAATATGCATTGCATTACAATGAAGTTCGTGCATTAATTGTATTTAGGAATTGTAGAAGCTCTCTTTTTTAACTTTAATGTAAACTTTATACGAATTCTATGGGTTATAAATGAAGAACTGTGCAATGTTGTTTGAACAAGTAATTGAATGATACACGTATATTACATTTTATAATGAGAATTGTGTAAAACGTGAATTACATACTACGCAAGTTTCAAGCGAGGTTGCTACTGTTATTTTTTAATAAATTGACAGCCTGAAGGTACAGACTCATGGAATGGTAAACTACGTTTGAATTATAGTTTAAAGTTGCTGCTTTCCAAGTATTCCTGGTAGTCAAATTCCAGGAAATTGGAATACTTTAAATGTTTGCAAACAAAATTAAGACATTTCTTTTTAGCTCTGGATGCTCAGATTTCTAAGATTCTACGTAGCCGTGTACTCAGTTTTCCAAGAGTCTAGTTGGAGTGCCGGAAATAGGCAATAAAATGTAACAACATACACTTTGTTGAAAAGGAAAACTAAACCGATTTAGTAGATTAAGAATTTATAAAGCGTAAGACGTAGCCCTCAAAGTGACCAAAGGACATAACTAAATATTGCCAAAGTTTTTCCTCGTGTAAGTACTAGACATACATTTCAGTAAAGACAAACAGTAACAAGTACAGTAAAAAGTATGGGGTAATCATGTACAGATAACGATTATCAAACCCTAATCGCAACTTCCGCAATCTCGTTCGGTTACAAATCTTAGTTTCTTTCTTACTAACATCCAACACTCATTACTCCATGTTCTGATTTTAGCACTCCAGCACAACACCAATGCTATCTTCTATATAGTATCCTTTTCGACGGTTTTTCCTAAAAAAGTTTTTTACTTAGATCAGCTTCATTCGTCCAACGAGTAATAAGATTGGAACAGCTTTTATTGGAAGAAGTAGCTTATATACAAATGTTTTCCCCAAACTTTTTTTTTGCAATTGCATGTCAATATATGTAGGGGAACTTCCGTTTAGCTTGTTTCCTTTTTCTCTAGGAAATACAGAGAGAACAGAAAGAGGATCTTGGGAGCATTACCCATTTATGTACCATGCCAATCTGAAGTAAACACAGATGTAGAAGATGGCTGAAGAAAGGGATAAAGTTCTTTAGCTTTTTCCTCTACTGGAAAAGCGCGAATGATCGAGTGAATGGCTGGAGTGAGAAAAAGGGAATATAGTAGAAGCACAACTAAGACAAATTCATGGGAACTAGCTCAGGACTCATCCATCCTTGCTCCATCTTACTTAAATAAGTAGGAAATGTATATATGTCGGTTATGTTACTCTCTACAAAATACATGCTTCTTACAAATGTAAACTGAACCAAGTTTCTTGGTGTGATGTCATCAGGAAAGTTGGTAACTGCTACTGTGCCTCGCTAATACATTGGGCAAATAGTGCTCTTTCATATATTATGCTTTAGTTTTTTATGAGAAAGTCACATAGTCAAGGAGTTATATATCTATGAAAAAAATGTAGTTTTTTTTTACTTTCTTCAGTTCCTATCGAAAGCGTCTTTCAAGTCTTGACTTGGCCTTCTACTACTGACTAGCTTATAATAACGACACAAGAAGCTATGCGTACGTTGCTCATAATTTGTTCTTTGAAGTCGCTAAAAAGGCTGGTCTTGTGAAATTATGCATTACTTTTACTGCCTTGTAGATATATGTATACGCCACGCTAATGCTGTAACTCATCATAGTCAGCTTTATCGTGTTGGGAAAACGAACGAGCCAAAAGTCCCAAGTTCCCAAGTCATCATGTTATTCCTTTTGTAGATATTATGTACAGAGCGTCGTATGCCCAGGCTACTTTTTACTTGAATTACACATGCCACACTCGCTATTATACACAACTCGGCAAGATCTAACTAGATTTTTTATATTAGAATTTCAGCATTCAGATAAGTGTGGTGTTTCCGGATAATGTTGTTTTCTTGCAATACTCTCAACAACCCTACAAGGAGAAAAAACGAGTGTACATTATACTCGTATGTCAGAGATGTAAATCGTATGCTCTTAGTGTAGAGTAGTGAACACAAGTAAAAGGAAATAGGATCTTGGTTGTGTATTACTCCCTCTAAAGGAGCCCTCCACACAATACATCTACAAAGCTGTTCCACTTGAATGACTTTGAGCTTGGGAACATGGAATCCCTTTTGCATTCTCAACAACAAGCTTAATATTTTCAAGCATATATCACTAAAGTGTCATGCGGATTACTTTCACTCTCTCAACTTTTTCCTGTGTTTTTTGGTTGGCTCTGACCTCGCTCTAATGCTATTGCGAGGATGGTCATTTTCATATTCTCCGTCTTTTCATGAATACTTCATGCATACTAAATGAAGTCGTCATCTTTTATCCGAAATCCTGTTTCACAGTCATAACGAGCTTGTTTAGCCATTTGAAAGTTATTTTCATGACTTCACAAGGGTAAAGGGGAACGGAGTTGTGCAATGTTGCCTACATCAAGGAAAAGATAATGGGAATGATGTGGATTGTGGATATATATGAAACCCAAGTAAGTTTATTTACCTATAAGGGCACATATTTGAACAATATGTATTTCATCCTGTGAGAAAAGTTTATTTTTAAAGCAGTCCTGGTTGACCCATTATAAATAGAAGCGTCATGGGCTTTCCGCAAACGTGATATGGCTCATCGTAAATAGTGAAAGTTGTAAGAATAGAATAATATATTGATAGCGAAAAACAGAAACCCAAAAGGATGGATTGCATTCAGCCTTTCCGCCATTTGAAAAAGGTTAAAAGCTACTCAAGAACTCTGACTTGATATGACCTTGGTTCAACATTTGTACAGATGTTCAACTGCACAAGCAGAAAAACAAGCAAGTTTACGTTTAAAAGTCTGTGAATGCAAAAGCAGAGTGAGCAACACGATAGGCTAAAATTAAATTATGATAGGAAAAGCATCTGTATGCTCCCATTCTTCTGTAAGTACGTACTAATATATACATGTCTCTTCCTAGTGAAAAATGGAAAATACGGTAAGGGTTTCCGTATGGAAACAAATGGCTCATCTTGATGAGACGTGAATGACATGCGGAATGAGTTCACTGGAAAGAAAGTCTAGGATTTCATGTACTATGTGTATGCTATATATGCAAATGCAAGTCATAACGTACAGCTTGAGTTGAGACGAACGATGATGCAATGAAGTCAAATTTATAGTACGTTTCATATGAGATGTGAAGTCGTTTGTCGTCGCAACAAGCTTTATCATGAACTACCATTACTTTTTCATCCCATTGGTGAAGCATATGGAACAAAAACGATGGATATAAAAGTGAAGGCAAGAGTAGAGTATGAGAGAAACCGATAACGAGAATAAATCCAGAATCCATGAAAACCGTTCTCTCGAGAATATAAGGTCAAATGTGGAAGTGAGGTAAGATATAAGTTGTCCTTTGTGACTCAAAGGAACAAGCTGACGAGAATAGAATATTATATTATTCAAAGAACTTTCCCACTGGATCTTCTCAAATAAATTTAGGAGGATATGTGTCACTGTTATATGATGATATAAACCCACTTTTCAAATAATGCTATGGGCTAGGTACGGTAGGTAGTTAGTTTTGGCTCATAATCCGCAATCCAGCGTTTGATTTTGGTTGTATATTCTTTCTGGTCAAGTGACTCCAGAAATCATTTCGGGATTTTGTCTAGCGTTCAAAAGTATACAGGTTAAAATCCTTAGTTTTCGTTCTCAATACATGCCAAAGCCCATGTGAATATAGTAGAGAAAATTCTTGATCCTCAGTTCACCCAAGAATGTCTCAATTTATTACTCTCCTCTTTTTCCAATAATGGTTGAACGTACAACTGACAAGTTGGCGGAATGTGGAGAGATGTACCAAGCGTAAGGTTTCAATCGTAAACGCCTGCAGTAATTCTGGGGCAAATGACATCCCCAATTTTATTGAGTCATATCTCTTTTCCAGCTTAAATCGGATTACACTATTGGTTTGGATAACTAAAGGGGAGGAAAGAAAAACTGTTTAGTAAAAAGTAAAACTAGAACAGCATTGCGTAGGATTAAAGTTTTGAAATAAAAATAATCCGGCTAACGATCTTTCAGAGCGTATCTTCTTCACTGTGGCATGACTATTATGGCTGGAGTAAAGGCAATTCGGATCCGGGAAATTTTTTGGAGCGTATTTTAATACTATTGCTAACTACTATACCTACCCCGTTGAAAGTTTGCACTGGCTCACACACAGTATACACATATATAATCCATTCTAGGAAACGTAGCATAAAGCTACTTCCATACTGACATTTATCTGCATAGCATTAGCTCTATTATTTCTACAGATTTACTCCGACAAGTGTGACGCTTGATTTCAGATTCCGTTCCAATCCAGCGAGGAATTGTGACACCTCTTTCAAAGCAAAGAAAAATTGGCCTTCATGAAATAAAGTGGAAATGTGTCACATTTGTAATATTTTTTTACCTTCTATCTATATATATTTCGCATTTGGCATTCCTTTCGTTTTTTATACCTATCAGTAAGACATAATTCTTCCGGAAAAAACTTGAGAACCGGATTGCTGCCACGCTATCAATTGAACGCTATGAATCTATGAAAATGTACTTTCACTTCACTCATGTACAACACGTTAAAATAAGGTTATGCGTGGGGATTGGTTGGTAAGTTTTCTTGTAAAAAAATCCGGTATTCTTGGTCGGGGAAATGGAAGCAATAAAAGAGCAAAAACTGCTTCATTTGATTCTGCCATCATATCATTCTATATACGTTATATATAGCATGTGAGCCTGACCTCATTTTAGAAATCATACTTTCCGATTCAATGGAATAATACAAATGAAAGGAGAAAGGCGAAGGGAGATATGAAAGAGAAAATCTTGGCAAGTATCATTTGATGGTAGAGAGGTACATACATGTTTAGAGCAGGACGACAATTTTCCATGTTTAAACCGCTTCCTTTAATAGTATAGTGAANTATGAAAGAGAAAATCTTGGCAAGTATCATTTGATGGTAGAGAGGTACATACATGTTTAGAGCAGGACGACAATTTTCCATGTTTAAACCGCTTCCTTTAATAGTATAGTGAAGTATTCAATTGAATAGAATATAAGAAATCGTGCAGCTTTCAAGTATAAAAATAAAATATATACATACATAAATTCAATATGAAGGGGGCGAGGAAGTCGAATTGGGTAACAAAAGAACACAGAACACATGAAGTCATATCATCTTCTAAAGAACTTTAATAGATCTAGTAGCTACATTCTCAAAAAATTGAACTTTACTCTTCTATTCTTATTCTACATTTCTTCCTATTTAGGTTCAGATCAGAGAACTAAGATCACTGAAAGGAAGAGCATCTGGTATTTCCAACTATTGTGTAAGAAATCTTATCTAAAATATCGTAGCATCCTTTCATTTCCATGCTTTGAAACCTTTGATTATTGCTGCGGTTTTTAAAGAAAGAAAGATGAAAAGTAAGCGAGACTCAGTCACATCACACACACACTTTCAGCATCTGCAAGTGACTTCGAATTGCTACTGACTTGTTTTCACGGCATGTCGCAGGATACGACTGTTTTTTGGTCGGATAAACTTTTGCTCTGCTGATTTCCAAAAATACACGCGCTTCAATATCATGCTGCATATTGTAACTTGTGCTGTGCTCTCTCACTAGCAAAATTCTTTTTGATAGGATCCTGCGCTCCTCTTGCGAATAAATGGGGAATAATGTGATGGTGGTGGGTTGAGAGAGAGCCCGGTATTCTCTGCCAAACACATGGCTTGCCTTTCCCATAGAGAGGCTATATGGTAAAGGATACAATGTGCTTTCTCCCCGGAAAGCCCGCTGTTATTTTGTGTACAATACTTTCTGGGAGAGAGTCT
>JAANSM010001967.1:0-16443 GCA_036850725.1 Orchesella villosa
ATGGGGAAAAGGATATAAAGAAATAGTTTAGTTTTAAGCTGCTCACTTTGCTACAGTCTTCCAAACTTCTCAGTGAAATCAAATTTTGGCTCTGACAATTTGACAATCTGGTCTCGAACCCAAGTCTAGAAGCAAAATTATTGAAAATATGTATGCGTATTATGGAGAACTGTTTGTAGTTTCTTGGACTTAAAGCTTAAAGGATATAAAGTTAAAATGTCTTGTAACGTGTAAGCTAGGATGATTGTCAATTAGACACAGCTCGCACTCTTTCCCACTCGCGAGTAGGATTTGGTCTGATCATGTCAAGTCGGATGGGTCATGTCATATCTCCGAAAATGACAAGTAGTATGAACATTCCAGCTTTTGTCTTCCTTTTCATGTTCATATGTAGTAGGTACAACTAAACCTGCTGTAATTGGAGAAGTCTTTTTCTAGACATCCCAAACCTTCCGAGGAAATAAAGAAGATGAAGATAATATTGGTATAAGTATAATGCTAGTATAGTTTCATGGTATTTCTTTTCTCTCGTAAGGTTATGAGTACGTTGTAAGTGCTTCCATTAAGAATTGTACTCTACACAAAAATTATCCTCCTTTAATGACGCACATTCACCAATTAATACCCCCTTTATTTTTTATTATTGCATTCGGCTGCTTCTATTGTTATCTTATGCTATAAAGTTTTAAGAATACAAAGCGAGAGGCATATTATGCAATGCAATGCAAGTGAAGTAAATACAAAAGGTTTTCGCCGATACGGTATTCAGAATGCAGTTGATGCATGGATGAGAACAAAAGATAACAAAATTATTGGTTCCCTTTCCCTTATTTTTGTTGCTGCTACTTACTATTATTCTTGTCATAAGATTGTCTTCAGTAAATTATATTTGTAATTGTTACGTATATTGAAATCCTGAATTTTTTGCCTACCATCTTAGGATAAAATAACAATGAACACGAACGTAAGTACGATAATTGGTGCAGCAGGTTTTTATTCTTCTTCCTTTCATACTAACCGTATACTGGCCGAGTTCGAATTCTTTGCAAGCAATCATGACAAACTGAAAAAGTCTTAGGTGCAGTGAAAATTATTATAATATGTTCACTTTCATTTTTATTATAACAGACGATGCAAAAAGGCAAATCATTGAAAATGATATTTATTTCAACCAGTTATAAATTCAAAGACTATCCCTGATGTAAAAGGAAAATCAATTTATTTATTTAACACAAAAACTTTAAATCCACATGGAAGGAGACGCAGAAGAAATATTTTTCGCAATGTGCAAAATAAACGCCATGAATTATGAATAAATAATGCTTTCTCACATCATGACGTAAAAATTGTTTTTTTTCACAATATAAAAATAGCTTATAATAGCACAGCATATTTTCCTCCTAGTCAGAAAGAAACAGCTCATACATGAGCTTCGGATGTCGCAAGCTTAATTGTCGAAAGTCTTCAGTTTGAGTCGCCAGTCTGGCTTTATTCCTGCAACGTATAAAAAAGTTTGTTCAGAATTAGAACTGCAACATACGAACATTTTTCTTAGCAAAGAATATGAACCCTAAAAATCATTATCTACTGACAGTTTCATAATGCTCAAGGCCTTCCTTATAATCCTCGCTGATGACACGCGATTTCCAAGTAGGTATAATTCAATAGCATTTTCTGCTTTGAGTCCCTGAAGAATAATAGTTTTCGCAGAGTCGTTTCAGCTCAGGCAACCCATACTTGTCCGCAGCGATGATAAGCCGGTTTGCTAAACCATCATTCATTTTAGAGTTATCCACCATCCCAGTGTAAATGTAACGGAGGAGTTCGTGAATACAGTCAAGTCCAATGTCCTGGGGCTCAATGAGAATTCTTGGAAGATGAACTAATTGGCAGTTTGCAGAAGTTGATGTTTGATTAGATGTGTAGAAAACCGTTGTATTTTCAAGGATTTCAGAGAATGCAGGACTACTTGCTAAAAATTAAATCATGTTATCTTGTATTATGTTGATTTTGTTAGAAAATCACAACTTTATTCTTGTTTACTTACTGGCAAGAATAATTCTATGGGCTGGTACTTCATCTTGTCCAACAACAAGAATGATATCAGCAAATCTATCATCGTGTAGCATACTATTTGTATACCGAAGATAAGGCGGAGTTCCATGCAATCTTTGCGTATTATCTTTGTGAAAGTTTTGTCCTGATGCTGCTGCTGCTGATGGGGATAACTTTTCCAATAAATTGGGACTAACTAACTCCAACATGGATGCATTGCACCGACTAGAAGTAACAGAAACAGGGTCTCCTGGAAAATAGGCCGAAATGACGAACTTCATTGTGACATCACCAAAATGTCCGGAAAAGTCTGTCCGGGTAAATTCTTCGAATAGCTCTTCGCTTGCTTCTTGATGATCATGACGGTGGGCATGATGAAAATTATTCTGAGTCTCTGTAACCTGCTGCTGATGTCCAACATGATGTTTGTTATGATAAGCGTTTGACTTGAAGCTGTCCAAAGGATGTACCACATCTTTCCACGTGAATGTATAAACATACTCGAAGAAATTGGAGTTAAATTGATAACCCCGTGTGTTGTAATATCGTTGTTGAACAATTATAGGACTAGTTGATCTCTGGGGTGGGAGAACAACCTCTTTATTCCCATGAATTAGCGTGAGATGGATGAGAAAATCAATTTTTCGGGGTTGTTTCGCCTCGTAGGAGTATGTGACTATGACTCTTACATCTCCATTATCAACATTGGAGGGGGCTGTGGATGGGGAGGGCATAGCAAAGGGAGAACTGTGACGGACTTTCAAAACCTTGAATACCCTTCATAATCAAAATACATGGAAGAAGAGCTTGTAGTTAAACTGCATTGATAAGTTTGTCAGGAAACATAAGTGAACCAAGTACATATAAGGAATTAATTTTTAATAGTTCAGTCATGCAATTTACCATTTTCCATCAACATTATCAGATTTGAAACTGACATGATCCGTTTTCAACTCGAAGGGTTGGTCAAACCGTTTAATATAACTGATGTAACCTAAAAGTCCTTTTATTTCCCAAATATGCAGCAAAGTTTCTTTCGTGAAGGACAACTGCAAAGAATAAAGGTGTGGGTTCATGAATGGTCAAGTTCGTTTTATGTATTTTCAAGTTTCATAGCATGTGGCGTGTGTGTTTATTGGGACTTACGTGGGTTTGGCTGCACCTGGTGTTGTTCGATGTTACATCCTCCAATGGAGAGGTGGATGAGGTAGAGGCAGTGTCTACATCATTAACTTTATATCTCAGATAAGGCTTGCCTACTGCAAATAACTAGTACAACTAATACTTTCGAATATAAAACTATTTGCGTACTCATGTTTAAGGAAAACATTACGAAACTGATAAAACTGATAAAGAAGTTTACACATCTGCAGCATGTAACACTTCCCCTTTACTTTCACCTATTTTAGTATTTTTAGCAACTTATAAAAGCCAGTTGGTTACCCGTTTTAACGTTTGGGTCCTGCAACAACTTGAGGATAACCGTCATTCCGAGTACGTACGACCAACTTTTACAATTTGTTTTTTTGCTAATTCTTCATAATTTAAACTTAGGATAGCATCTCAAATCTCAACCAAAAAGTAATGCGAGGGGTTAGTTTCTTCACCAAGATGAAAATAAAAACACGGACTCTATTACAAGTGTCATTGATTTCATCAAAAGCATTAAATTAAGAATTATTTCCGGAGGCGAAGAAATGTATAGCCTTTTATAAATGATGATGACAGTTTTACTCAATGTTATTAACATTGATAACCTTTTCACACCAACGACCAAGCATCACCATACAAAATTGAAGCTGAGAAAATAAATAACGATGCTGACCATGTCAAGGAAGATTTCATGTGGCTGTTTCTGTTAAATTCTGTTTCGCATCGTTTCATTTCACTTTTATACTATTATTAAGATGATTCTGTTTGAAATGTATTATCAATTATGAAAGAGGCAGTATAAACCATATAAACCAGTGACCCATAAACGTGACAACTGACAACATTATGTGTTTAGGGTCAAACGACTAATGGGACCAGTGAACCAGAAAACTTACTTTTTTAGGAACTCATATTTGATACCATTTACATTTTCCAATTTGCCATTTACATATTATACTACATTTTACATATCTATTAGCCAGCCTAACTAACGAAAAGATACGCGTATTTTTTAGTATACACGTAAATCACATAAATGCGTTAATATATGGAAATATCTTATATGTATAAAAATGTACGTAAGAGTGCAAACTATGCATGAAGCATATTCAGACACTATTCATTTTATGCTGGTACAAAAGTATAGTCACAGGCAAGACCACCGGCCATGCAAAGTGGGTGCAACTACTGGTCTTCTGTATATTTTTTATGTATATTTCGTGTGATATCGTGCACCGTGCACCAAACAGCAAAGGAAAAGGGAAATAGGGACAAAGAAGAAGGCCTTTGTTCAACACTGATGCACTCATCGCATCGCATAGACATCGCATATTCAACATGGAAGCTAGCTGGATCATAGAACATCGTGAATGATGGGCATAGCCGGTAAAATGAGAAGATTGAGTTTCGGTGGCTTGTTGTGTACAGTAGTATACGCTACTTAATACTCATTTATACTTTACATTGCTGAATTTAGTCCATTTTTTGTTATTTAGGAATATATCCTTTGCCCTCTGTGAATGTGTGGTGTGTAGATTTGAAAGCAGTAAACTATTTTAATTAGAATAATTTGCTAATTGTTGAAAGTTAGCTAAAGGCGTTTAGATATAAGTAATAAAGTGAAAAGTGCTTTGGGAGGTTTGGGACATTAAAAGGAAAAATTAAGATATAAGGAAGCTGCGTGAATTTTTAGTTCGTCCATCGTCTAGTTGTTGTTAGTGTTTAGGGAGGACAGTCACAGTTGAACCGCAAACTGCTGACTGCCCTATTTTTAAGTGAAAGTCAATAGTGGGAAGGGAAGTGAAGGTCATAGGCCATAGGTTTTAGTGTGTAGGGAGGAAGAGAGAACTTTCTTAACCGCGGACAACTAAATCTGCCAAAACGAGTTCATCAAAGCGTAAGATGGCAACCAAATACCAGAGTGGGGATCGCGTTTTTGCTAAAATTAAAGGGTGGCCACCGTGGCCTGCAAAGGTAAGTCCAAATTTGAGACTCGGTAGATGGAAGACTTTGTAGAGATGGGAGATTTATGACATAAAACATAGATGATAGACGCATGTGATTAGTAAAGTGGTTACTGACAACACTTAACACGTCGTTATAATTGATATTTGATAGTGAATTTTGTTTCTGTAGATTTTGAATCGAGCGGAAGGGAAAGCGGAAACCTACCTGATTCAATTTTATGGAACTTATGACACGTAAGAAATACGCATAGAGAGTGCAACTTTATCCAAACACTAAGCATTAAAACGCATTTGAAGTCTCTGTCAACATAAAAATGATAAATATGTGATATGGGATTGATTCACCTCCTCACTCATCTTTCATCTTTATGCTGATTATAGGAGCGTTGTAAAACCTGACTGCATTTTTCTCTACAATGATGACACCAGAGCTAAGTATGGCAAACCTAAAAACGGTAACCGATGGAAAGAAGCTATGGAAAGAAATCGAAAACAACATAGCAATCGGAGATGGTGGCCCAATAATGGACGAGGAAGATGAGGTAGAGGCAGAGGTAAAGTATATGCATTGGTACCTCCACTCGCTATTGCGTAGCTTTATTCCGGGTTTAGGGTATGACAATATACAGTGAATATTCAGAGCATTGCATTATGGACTATTCTTATTTTATAGGCTGTGGAGGCTGATCCAGACACCGACGGCGATGGGGAACTGATGATCGATGAAGGGCCTTCACAACCACCAGTCTTAACTAAGGAAGTAAGCAAGCCAGTAGCCGCAAAGGAACCTTCCAGTGTTAATGGAAAAGCTGAAGTAAGTTGTTACTTAACTTCACCGTACTACTGTACAATGTTCATCCTGTAACAAGTCAGCGTATTATTTTTGGAACTTGTACTCATGCTACGGCACTATGATCTATTATTTAATTTTAGCAACCAAAGGGTCGGAGAGGAAGCAAAGCCTCTTTATCTAAGCGTGACTCAATAAGTTCTACATCTTCCACAACAGAAGTTACAACCCCATCTGCAAATGCTCCGCCAGCTACTGAAATGGTCAGCAGAAGTGGGCGAAAAATTAAGCCGAAGAGATTCGCAGACGACGAAATAGCGTCTCCCGTCACAGCAATTGGTAAAGCTGCTGCTGCTCTTTCCAGTCAGGAAGAAGAAGGTCCTCCAACGAAGCGAGCTAAGAGGGGCCCCAAAACTCCTCCAGCAGCTAAGGTAGTTGTCATTAAGAATGCATTGTGAAGTAACTGATGTCATATGCATTATGTATAGATGAAATTGTTTCAGCACTTATTGTCCTGTGTTTATAGACTCCTCCTACACCGGTAGAACCAAACGAACCTGAACGACCTACGAGACCAAGGATGGTAATTGGAAAGGGGAAAGGAGCACCTACGAAGCCTCAAAACTCTGGAAGATTATCTCCAGACATTTCTTCGCCGATGCCGAAGGCTCCTGCACTTAAACCCGCGACACCAGCTGCACCTGCAGCTCAAAGAAGATCTGAAACTGGAACGACAAAGAAAGCATTACCAGCACTAATTCCAGCTGCTACTCCAGTTACTCCGCAACCGGCGGCTGCACCTGTAGCTACACCTCCAACAAGAAGAGCCCCTACATTAAGGCAGCAGCCTGCCAAACCACAGCCAGAGATTGTGACAGACGAAGAGGAATCTTTGAACGAGGCGCCTCCAGTTTTGGCAATTAATTCAGAAGAAGTAGAGGCTGATGATAAAGAAAACGTTAAGGATAGTGCGGCTTCATCAAATGATTCTGAGATGGATTCAGAATCAGAAATGGAAAAGAATTCAGAGATTGACGAGACATCGAGCCGATACTCAGAAATGGAAGGCATGGGTAGGATGTTTTGATTTACTATTGTTGTGTTCTCTGTGCGTGCAGGTAAAAGTTATGTGTCAGTTATAACTTCTAACCTTAATTTTTGCAGAGGATACCAAAATTGCATTTGCCGATAAAGAAGGGGAACTTTTTGAATTACGGATTGAAACAAAGCAGGAATTCGAGGTTTGATGTACATCAATATTGTCGTGTTGTCAAATTGGCTGTATTTCTTTTTCATTTTATAACTAAATGTTTGGTTTTGCTACAATTCATATTTCATGTTCATAATCTCTAAACAAACGTTACGGGTACTATGAACGGTTTTAGACGGAAGAAGACAGAATTGAATACGAAAACACAATAGGAGCGGTTGAAAAAATCAAAGAAGATCTTGAGCAAGGAGATGCTGATACTCATGAAACATTGCAGGAACTTCTTGATGCTAATAAGGAGGACTATGATCCCGAAGATGCAGCAAATCGTGAAAGAAGAGCCATTCAGATTAGGTAAAACAAGCTACTTATTTAAACTTGTATCAGATAATTTAGTCTTTTTGGGTTAAGTTTTAGTTTTGAAGTAAAGCAATCTTCAAGATTACTAGGGACCCGCACAGTAAAATGATTCTGCCGACAGATCTGTTTATAGTACAAACGTTCTGTGCGATTGCATCAAACAGTCTATATAACGCTTTACAACTGCAACATCTTGTTAGAATGTACTTTTCTCCCACCGATTTACTTACATATATGTTATGTTGTATTCTAGGCTACTGCGAATGGAAGGCGAAGTAATAGAAATCATTGGAGAAATTGTAAGCTGCCTGAGTGAGAAGCAGGCAGAATGTTATAGGGCTCTGGAACTTCTCGACAGACTTGGAAGTCATGATCTAACACCGTTGATATTGAAGAAGCACCCGGAAGTTGTCCAAACTGTTGGAAAGGTATGTGTCTTCCCACACCACACCCATTGTGTTAAAAGTTTTTTCATTTTTTTACTAAATGTAGCACTGCATCTAATCAAATGCATTTAAATCAAATACAATTTCGTTTTTTCAATGTAGTTGCGAAATTATGTTGGAAATGTTGACAATTGGGACATGAATGATGAGCAACTGGTAAGCATAAACTCTTATTAATGTGGGATTAGTACCAATTAGTAGTAATCAGCAAGTATTTCAAATGTTTCCTGTATCTTTTACAGATGGAATTCAAGGAAAGTGCCGCTTTAATCCGTGTTAAAGCTTCAGAAATTTATGCAAACTTTTATAACATCTTCATTCCAATTGAGGAACAAGACCAGTCTGTTCCATTTGAGGAAATTTTTCGAGAGGAAATGAAAGTTTTCAACGAGATGGTTCAAGATTTAACAGTGGATGATATCCTTGGTTTAACTGCGGAGAATGTTGATGGTTATTATATGAACCCTTTATAATATTTTACATTTTTACCTAATACTCTGTTCATATATCAATCAGCTCTTTTTCACACTTTTTTTATCGTTTTGTATGCACAGGGGGTTTTGAAATGTTCGAAACTAGTGAATGTGAGACGTGAGAAAAACGCAGCCTTTGAATTGAAGACAAGCCTAGCCATACAGATTAGGAGAAAGAAAACTTCCGGAATTCTGTGTAATAATGCATTTTGCTCGTTGCACCTATGCTATTATTTATTAATTACCTTAGAATCTGTACAACCTTATGTCGTACACCAGTGGGGCTTATGACATCTTCTTTTCCGTACATATCCCATTGATAGTGGTTCAAAAGTATTATAAAATTGGAAAGATGTATTGAAATTGAAATTTTTTATTTGAATTATTCTTGATCATAATGATCGCCTTTATTCTTAAGCGTAACTTTCACATAATTTCATAGAAAATAGTATAACACTTTATAGCAAATAATGTACTTGAATAAACGTTTTGTTTGAAGTTAATGTTTTATAAAGCTTTTACTGTGTTTATCGGTGGATGTATTATTGGAAAGTTGAGAAACCACCATCTTTGGTTGAGGTGACCTGTACATGGAGCCATAATCATTGCTTTCTGATTCTCAGTCATGGTCATGCAAGTGTTTGATTTTGGATGATGAATTAGTCCCGTCTAAAGGAAAAAAGTAAACCCATGTAACATGTAATTATTTGTAGTCGTGTATTAGTACCGTTTTAAACAAGTTAGACTGGCTTACCTCATTATTATACACAAACTGTTGGTTCCCTTTTGCTCCGTGGCAGTGACCAGCGTTTAGAGAATTAAAATTAGGTTTCATATAATAGTCCAGACAATCATCGTAGTTTCGAATTTCGTTGTTTTCTGTATAGTAGTAATGCTGTACCGGAAAAAAGAATGTTTAAAGCGGATTTAAGTATTTGCCTTCCATTGTTCCATTATTTCCAACATAACATCATAAAACAAAATTTTAAAAACTTCTAACTTGATTTCGTCCTAGTCCGTGACAATTGTACATTCCAACTGGGATCTTTTTTGACTTTACGATGTCCAAGCACATATTCAACTTACCCCCTAAGTTTCGTAGCTTTTTAATTGGAAGAAATAATTACGTGGATTTAAAAGTCATGTCAAAATGTAGTTTTAGTATTACGATAGAACTTGAAAAGGAATTTATAATTCTGAAAGTACCTCGCCATTAAATATAGCTGTCTTTGGGTTGAAACCTTCTGGGTAGACGTTATGCATGTACCAATCGAAACTCTTACAGTTTAGTCTTTTCCGAATAGCTAACCTTTATGAAATATCTCCCATGTATTAGTCTTTTCCGAATAGCTAATCTTTCCGAAATGTCTCCCATGTCTTCCTTCATTTAGTAATGAACATTTTAAATGATAAATGGTTTTAACTTGAATTAGAGTGTAGGCTCAATGATTGTGACTTACAAATTGGAATCCTATAGTTTGATAATAATATTGGGCATATTCATCCATCCATACTGCTGCTAGACGGAGATTGTTCCGGTTTAGATAACTGTCTCCTAAGATAGCTCTATAAGTCGCACGGCTTTTATAAACGTGACCAACCCGGCTACAACCTAAAATCAAAAAATATCTTGAAACCTTTTTTGTCGTATATTTTTCGATTATTCTGGTTTTTGAAACATTTTTTGATACTAATAACAGATCATAATTTAACTTACTTATGTACTCGATTCTACCTCCACACATCCATGCCTATGCATCAAATATATAACGTTTTGAATTCATTAAAAGTTGTTTTCGACATTTGATGAAAAACATTTAGGAACGGTTTCAATATAAAAATACTTTAAATGAGAGTTCCATGTTTTCTGCTCCCCAAATACGGAATTCTGGATCATACAACCCAAGTTCTTCGAAAAAGTCCTTGCTAATTGCAAAAATACCCCCCACATTTGTTGGACTTGCTATTGGTTTTGCTGGATGATCCGTTAACTTTTGTTCGCGATAAGATAGTCCTCTCCAGATGAACTTTAATATCAGGAACATGACATAAAATTACTTGTGCATGAGCATGAAAGTTAATGATTTTTCAACTTAATGCCTTCTTTTTCATAACGATTAGTGGCCGTAATCGTACTGCACACTGCCATTATGTCCTAAAGTCGTAATTATGGAGTGATTTATATTATAATGACCACAGACTTACGAAAAGACCCCAGTCGAAGCCACCTATGTGGCTCCTATATGGTGCATCGGCAAAATACTGCAAAGTATCACCATCAATCCAATCTACTATTGGAGTTGCCACAACCTTAGGATTTTCTTGAATTCGCTGTATCAACGGTTCCAACCAGCCTGATAAATAGATAAAAAATGAGGAAATAGGGATGCGCTTTTAACTTCTTGTCACATAAATAGTTCTTCTGCAGTTTATAAAACTTTACCTTTTATGCATTCAACATGTCCATCCAGATATACAATAATTGGTGCAGTAGCAAATTTATATCCTAACAAACGAGCTTGAATTAATCCTAGTCGTTTTGGAGCCCTAACGAGTTTAACCTTGGGATAGTTCTCCAAGTAATCGTCCAGCTTCCGTTTAAGATTAGCTATATGTGAACAAGACAATTATATTATGATACTCCCATAAAACGCGAACGCAGGGTTGGCATTTCTTATATGAATCCAAATTAGACAATGAGTTCTTACACAATTCTGAGCGGTCATCTACTAGAATGATTTCCTTAAGCAGTTCTGGTGGTGTGCGATCCAATATGGAATTAATGGTGCGAATAAAAGTCGTAAATCCTTCGTTATAAAATGTGATGATGACCGATGCTTGCATGGTCAGATTCTTGGGTTCGTTTTCTCTGCACCTATGATTTACATGAAATATATAAATCTAATCATATATGTAAGACTGGCTTCAAATTTTCTACTTGCCTTAACATGTAGGCCTTACCATTCATGTCTATAATCCGGTAAACGCCTGCGAAACCCAATAGCATCAGAAGCATATTCGCTGTAGCCATACATGTGCAACATTTCATCAATCAATTTAGAAACGCGTTGGGTTGGATTGAGGAACTTGACCCCTTTCCCCATGTCTCCAATGCGTTTGGATGGTGCAAAATACTTTGACTTGGACCCTTCTTCATTAGTCAAATTCATTACAACACTAATGTCGTCACATTTTACTACTTTTCGGATTTCATAATTCCAGCAGGCATTTGGCAAATCACTCCACCTTTCCAGGTTTGAAAGTTTATGCAGAGGCATCCCATCTATCGATAAGGAATTTGTTGAATTGCTGAGTCGACCTTCACCCTTGTCCTCTGGTAGATTAATTTTAGGACCAGGATGGTCGTGAATGGAATATTGGAACGGTTTACCGGGCTTGGGTCTACGGTACTGGGTATGAATAGACTGTTCCGCTTGCGCCATTACGGAAATTAGCACATCTGGGATCACGAAAAGCACTATCCACTTGGTGAAAAAACTTTGTAGTGCAGATTTCAGGCGTATTTTAAACTTCATTTTGGAAAAAATATTATTGCAAACTGTGTTAATGCAGAAAATAAAAGTCAGACAGTCTGTTTCCTGACTTGCCACTTGGTTTATTAAAATCACGGGAAGGATGGATCTCTCTTCTTTCTTACTGCGTGATAGCTATTGCATTTCAACATTGCCTTGTATTAATCATTGTGTAAAGTAATTAAATGACTGCTATTGATGTAACGTTTGACCTTGAAGCTTGAGTTTGTGCCGCTAATAACGTTCTGTGATTGTAATAAATAGAATGATAAATGTCGTTTGGTGTATACGTTTATTAGCTAACAAACCAATTTTAATGTTACACTGATTGTAAAATTAGATGTAAATTGCAAGAAAGTTAAGTTTCATAAATAGTAATTATTCACTGCAGGACTGACTTCAAATATGCTGGGTAAGCGTGGCATTTAAAAATATTACATTACGATTAACCGAAATGTTACATTGTGATCCATGCTACAGTATAAGAATTTTATTTTAGAAATGTGAGCTAAGTAATACGGTAATACCCATAAAGTAAGTCATAATCATAAATATAATTAAAGTGTCTTAACAAATCCAGCAGTTGTGAAATAATTCTCCTCATGCTTCATTTCCATCTTCCTCATCCTCTGCGGTAGTACGGCTATGGCTATCAGCATCATCATCCTCTTCTTCTTCTTCGTCGTCGTCATCATCATCATCATCTTGATCGGTAGTATCATAGTCCAATGCCTCACCGGTATAGTATAAGACAGCTCTTGGAATAATTCGTTCCCTAATATATTGTCCAATTTCGAAGTCCCCTGTCATTTCCATCCGGACATCGTCGTCGTCTGTCCCCTCCTTAGGAAGTTGGGGAGGGGCAAAAAATGTAAAGAAAGATGGAACAGACTCCTCCTTGTTTACAAATCGAAGAGTTCCTGACTTTTTGTGCCTTTGTTTCTTCTGCACAGCCCGAATGGTGACATTCTTCCCCTCCTTCCAATCAATAGTACATCCAGTGCAGTTAATGATTTCAGGTCCTTCAAATCCAAAAGGGTCTCGTGGATCCACCTCGCACTTCATCTCATAAGATTTGATCAACACCGAGTTGCTAAAGTACTCGTTGGGAGAGAAGTGGAACAATAACTTGAATCCCATGGGCTCATTTGTAACCTCCATAGTAATATCAATCAGATGCTTTAAGACAAGCTCATCAGCGTCGTGAACCATTTCTGACAATCGGTCCACGTTACGCAGTACATGTAACCAAAACTCTGGAACTCCAGATACGGGATCTACAGCTTTAGCGGATGGATCAGCTTTTTCCTCCGCTCCTCCGACTGCCCCAAGCTTGCTTTCTTCCTTCTTCTTCACTTCTGACTCTGACTCACTCTCAGTTTCCCAAATTGCTTCACATTCTTCATCAGTTGGCTCATATTTGCCGGTAGTAATCGCATGCCGACGTTCATAGAACTTGTTGTACAACGGAGCATACTTAGTTTCCAATTCGTGAACTTCTTGAAAAAATTTGCGTTCTATGTCTGTCAATTCAACCTGGAGTTTCTTCAAAGCCTTGACACGGCGTTCCACTTCCGGTGGCGAGTCTGGTATGATGATTTCGCTTTCACCAAACTTCAAGTTCCATAATGGCTTCTGTGTCTGAGGAACGTCCCCCTGAACACCCTTGATGATAACTTCTTCCGCCTTCACCCCATCTTGAACTGCAATTCCTACTTGGTCTCCTGTTGGAACGTTATCGACGGGAGTAGACATTTTTAATGACTCGTGACTCCTACTTTCTTCCTTCACAACCAGAACTGAACTTATGACACTTGATTGATGATTTGATGTGATGATGAATAGTTTACGGCTACTCTATAAATTACAACACAAACACAAAGCCAAAAACAAATTACTCACAGCTTTATGTGTTGCTTTAATGTTGAATCCTAATTAAAACGTTGAAGCGATAACCGTCTAATCACTTTAAATCAACGTGTTTGAACATTGAACATAAATTAATATAAAGAAATTCTTTGTGTTTGTTAAAAAATCGAATGCTGAATTTTAGCTGATCAAAATTGATACATATTTCCTATTTTAAAATTAGTTAACTTACCTTTAATTTTAACTTTTACTAGTTTGAGTACCAACTACTGATTAATAATCAACTTTCACGTTTAATTCTAGCAATCGAAAACGAAGTGGATAATTCGTAGACACTGCAAGGTAAAAGAGTGTCCAGAGTCCAGAAGCAGATATCTCAGTTGTTTTTTGACAGATAAATACTTTATACGTTGTGAAGCTTTCCTTTCTTGACTTATAAGTCTTCCATTGAAAAAGGAAAAGCTGTTGAAATGGACTGGTTTTTTGGTTTGATTGAGAAATGATGGAAGAAAAAGAAAAGCACGTTGTCATGCAAATGCATATTGAATACTTTTGGCGCAACTTTTCGTCCCATCCGCTAAAATACGCAAAAACCACAAGTGGAAGGACAAAGGTCGCGTCGGTCTGCGTCTCCTTTCTGCAGTTGCAGTTCTTAATTCTTCCATTACCCCATCTCACATATTTCCCATAATATCGTCCTTTATAAGATGTGCCCGTGCCCCCAATGATTAATGATTAATTTCTAGCACCTTTCACCTTTATGATTGTTGTCACAAACTTACAATGAATGAATATTCTATCAATTATCAATCAAATCATTAAATTGACTTTAGCATTATCAATATCGCTATATGAAATAGAAAATCAAAGTTTCCCATGAAATGCTAATATGTCTGACTATCGGACTATGACTTTTCTGTCTACTATTGACATTAATTTATATAACTATCTCTAAACTTGAAGTAGCAATGCCACCCCACCAAGCACCCATTTAGAAGGTTTATCACGACTTCGCAAATTGAATGTCCATACATAAGTGGGACCTCTCATTTTCGTTTTATACACAGGACACTCATACATGCTCCGTGTGTCCGCTTTGTCTTGTGTAATTGCTTTCATGTATAGAACTGGCATGGCTGGATATAAATCCTTTAGTTTCGACTCCATAATCGCTGCCATTGTTGAGTCCCAACGGGCCCCTTCCATGAAGAGACCGTGAATGTATGCCCCGTCCTTTGGTGGTGACCTTTGCATAAAACATGAAACAAAGCATTTAGCAACTAGTTTCAGGTGCGCTTTCTCCAGAATTTGTAGGTATATATGGGTTTTACGTGAATTCGTCTCGAATCTTTTTGGTGACTTCACATTGCAAACACATTTTGTCCAAGGGAAGTTCCTGCTTCCGTGCTGTCATCTGCATGATGGCTGTCAAGAAAGATTGGGGATTGAAGAATCCACCAAGCCATACAGCTCCCGGAAGTATGAAGTCTGCGGACCAAGTTTCTAGCTCGCGAGCCCGTAGCAGGAGATCTGCATACCAAGAACCTAACCCGAATGTCGATGGGTATGCGCGTTTTGTCCAGGAATTGGGAACTTGGTCAAGAAAAAGGGAGTTGCTCAATTCTTCCATTTCAGATGAGATAAGTTAACTCCCCCTACGAAAAATAAGCAAACGAAAAATATATTGATGTTTAACAGGTTCCAAGTATTTTCCGTGGATCATGGTTTTGAAACAGATACATATATGCATAATCCTTTGTTTATGTTCTTTCTCCAGTTGTTAAACTGAGAGTTAAGTAAATTGGTGCGCTGTAGTTGGAAATTATTACGGAATTTTAACCTTAAGACCTAGATCAAGTTCTCTTAAAGATTTCCGGATTTCAGTGGTCAAGAAATTCATCCTCTCACATTCTTGCAATGCAACAATCACGTAAGGTGTTTTATCTTCAGCCCTTCCTTGTATATCTGTCATGTTGAAAGGGTCTACAAGTTTTTCCATGATGTCGTCAATGATTTGTTTTATCTAAAGTTATACAAGATCCGTGTTAAAAATTACGAAGCTATAGAGTTACAATTTTTTTTGCATGCAAAATTCGTACCTTTTCATCTTTTGTTGATGTCTGCCCACCCGCCCCAGAGGAGTCTCTTGGTTGCAGTTCAAAAATGGTTTTGAACAGACTCTCAGATGTTGCCGTCAAAAAACCTATTTCGGCATTTGGATGAAGCCCATACAAGATTGGAGATTCGGGTGGCATTGTATCGTCAATATACTGATGATATCCTTGCAAATCTGTGCTGGATGGGGCAGGAAATCCTGGGGCATATTGAATTTCTCCATCTAGCTGTAAACAGAATATGCATATTGCCTAACAATTTATGACACTTCAATTTAAAAGTGGATATAGGGCATTATTTTTAATTTTTCACACCAATTCAGGAGCCATGTACTCCTCCAAGTATGCCCGACACAGCCTCCGATCAAAATCATCCGTAATATGACCTCCATACATAATTTCTCCAAAAAGATATCTCAAATCCTCCCATGGCACTTTATTATTAGCTTCCAAGTAGTTTAACAGAACGTAAAC
>JAANSM010001968.1:0-16440 GCA_036850725.1 Orchesella villosa
TACTCTGGTGACTAGCAAATAGTACATCATTAACTGGAAAGACAGAGAGATACGCCGATCACACACATTTACTAAAATATACATTCATCCGCATACTTACCCTATATTGTTATACTCCTTTAGAACTTTTTACAGAACGTCAAAGTACACATAGCAATATTTCCACTTGCTGGTATAAAATTGTTCACATTAACTACTAAAGCTTGTCTTGTCTCATATTATGCTCTGTGTGTGTGTGTTTCTATTAAGACTACCCCTTTCCTTCACCCTTATCTCTAGTTTTTTCTAATTAATTTAAGAGCCCAAAATTCTCTTTCTCTCATGTCTTCCACTATATACATATATATGTGCCTCCTCTTTATTCCACTTTTTTGGTGACTTGATATGTGCTCTTTAGCTCTCTCAGCTTATGCTTTCTCGTTGTGTATATATGCTTGTGTGTGTGTGGAAGTTTATAAGGCATGGCATCGTTTTTATGCATCACAAGTGTTTTCCCTGTTTTAGTTCCAGTTTTAAACTTTATCTCTGATCTGGCTCTCTTTCTCTCTCTCTCATCTGCTCCTTCTTAAGCATGTCTATTTACTTTGGTTGAGTAAGTATAAGAGATATTATTGTTATGAGATCATGATGCTTCCCATTTAACTGCTTTTGCCGTTACTAAACTGCACACTGAACTGTCCTTCTTTTTTCCCTCTCTACTCTGCCCAATCTCAAAAAAGTTTGTTAGTTAATTCAAGCAAAAATATATATCATTCCTTTGCTTGTCCATTTTCTCCCTTTTTCTCTTCCTGTCTTCCTTTTCCCCCTCTCTCTCTCTTTCTCTTCTCACAGATATACTTTTTAGCTCTTACTCTTCATCCTTGATCTTTTTTCTTCGTCTTCCTCCTCGCTATATATTGTATATATATAAATATACTCACATTTTATACAAAGTCTATAATGCCTCCATCAGTAATACTGCTGCTGTTGCTCATCTTGTGAATTTCTCAGAATCTGTTTATATTTTGACTTTTGAAGATGAAGACGATAAAGTAGCACATTGTGTACTTTAGTTTTTTAGTTACTACTAGAACACGTTCTTATAGAGAGAGAGAGAGAATGTATTTGGGTACTGTAAAAACTCTTGAGTTTTAGTAGAACTGAAGTTATAGGTTTTAATGTTACATCACAACTGCTTAAACAGAGTAAGACTCACACACACACATTGGACGATGGAATGTGATGTGATCTCACTCTTCTGCGAAGTAGATAGTTTCAAAGCTTCAAAAATGTGGAAACCTCCACGTTTCGCTTAGTATGAAACAGCAAGGGAGGACCGTGCATGAGATGATGTAACGGATATAAAGTATATCTGTGTAAATATTAGGGATACATTTGAGCAACCAACTTTTTTCCACTCCCTTAGGAATTCTCTTTGCAAAAATTCTTGAGATTTTCTTGTTTAAGCTCTTTCATTTCCTTCATTGTAAAATGTACTGTTTTATAAAATGAACAAGACAATGAAATGAAACTACTCTTTCTCTCTCTCTCTCTCTCTCTCTCTCTTTCTTTACGCCTCTCTGTTAAAGGAGAATAATACATACGATACGAAGAGAGGAAAAAGTATCATAATAATAAGGGGATCAAATCAAAGGGAGTTTTTGTTGTAACCCCAAAGATTTCACTTTTAAAACCCACCACCACTACCACCAACCATTATCATCATCATGATCATCATCCTCATCATCATCCAAAAAGAACAGTTAGTTTATAAGGAGCATACCATTTACACAAACTTTTTTTAAGAAATGATAAAATGATACAAGGCAAACTTTTCCCTTTGATATGACAGGAGAGCAGAGGAAAAGACTTGGCTACACTCACACTTTAAATGTACACGTAATGGTGGCTTACCTACGCCAGTTACAGTTATACTGAATCGGGGATATTAAGGAGGATTCTCTTCATTTTCCTACCTCTTAACTTTCCTTTCTCTTTCTCTCTCTCTAACACACAACACCGTTTGAAGAAGTAAAAACCACTGATTTTGAAAGTTTTAAAGGGATTGGATTTCCCTGGTATTTGCGGTTTACATGGAGTCAACTGTCAACTCACTTTTCTCATTTCCATGCATTTATTTCTCTCCTACTTTCTGCCCCCTGTTTGCTACTAATACTGCTCTTCTACTACTCTTACTTTATTTCCCTCTTTTCCACAAAAAGGCTTTTGGTAAATTGAACTTTGTCATCTTTTTGCCGACATTCGATATATGGCCGTGTGGTTCCATGGGTTATACTTTATGGCGGGTGAAATGGGGACGGTTGAGGTGAAAATCGTCGTTTAACGATGTAGTAAGAAAACACGTTGCATTTATTAACGTCAGCAGTCAACAGTGGTGGTAGCACTTGAGCTTCCATTCCCCTGTGTAATATTCTTAAAGTTGAGAAAGAGAGAGAGAGAGAGTTTTCAAGAATGCAAACACGACCCGACTTTATACTTTCTCTAGTGCTTCGCATACCTGACGTCGTAAAGGACCATACATAAGCATGTTGCAGAATCATATTGCATGTTTACAACATTCAAAAGCCGACTGGAATATGCTCAGTTTGAATGTTAAACGACATTGATCCCAAGGTCATAAATTGATGCGACGTTGTCACTATAGTTATTATTTATATGGGGAAAAGTGTATAAGACAGAACATTCGCACTTATTCATTTACCCACAAAATGAAACATTTTACCTTGGATATCAAACATTGTCAAATTGTACAAAAAAAAGTGAGTGACGTTACTCTACCCAAAACAAAACTTTAGCGTGAGAGGCATTTTATTCTTTCTGAAAAGTAACGAAAGTATAACAAAATGAAACTCAGTGATATAGAATGGCTTGCGGGTGGGAAAAGGAGGAAAAAAACTCAATTTTTTCTCATCCAGACACTCTGAAAAAAGATTTCCGTTTTCCTTGTCATGGATGGGAGAAATGGTTATGATATCAGTTATGGCTCGCGGCTGTAGATAATTGTTAGGAGAGATGGTAAAAAGAAAAAAAAAAGTATAGACAGGCAAGCTTCTGGTAGGACACTCATTTTGAGGCAAACAGCAAAGCAAAATATGGGAAAAGTTGAGGGAGAGAAAAAAGTAAATTGTAAAGGCAGGATGAAATAATAATGACAATTAAAAAGGATTTTTTTGTGTGAAAATTACTCAGAGAGTCAACTACATACACTCCAGGAAGAAAAACTAACGGCGAAATATTCATTCTCTGACGATCCATCCAAAAATAGTTGACGGTATATATATATATATATATGCTAAAAATGAATTGTGCACAAGGCTCTATTAATTTTCCTAACTAACCAGGGAAAACGCAAGTAGCGTTACAAATGTCCGGAGACGTAGAGAAGAGGATATAAAAATGTGAATTTTCATGCACATAATGGCCGTAATAATATGCAGCGCTAATGTTTTAGAATTTCCTTCCCGTTAGCTCTACCAAATAATATAAAAGTATCTTTATCGTTAGTAGCCATTCCTATTCCTATATCAATTATAATTAAATAGATATGTATATTATTCTGTACAAACAATAAAAAGGGTTAATGCGTTAAAAAGTTATAAATATAAAATGTGAGGACTGAACAGTAAAACATCCTCATTGTTAGCTGGATAAGAGCTCTAAAGCCATCAAAGCCAAGCATCTGTCATATCATATAAAAAAAATATTTGCCTTCCCAACTTTGTTTTACATTGACAAAAAAGAACTCTTTTCACAGCTTTATTAATTATTCTCCTTGCCCACTTTTTATTTTTTTATTCAGGTAATAGTAACAACAGTCGAGTTTGATTCAAGCGTTGTTAAGCACACTAGCCATTTTTAATCTGTTTAGAAGTTTACAGCGGGACCAGAAACCGAGAAATCTATTCATATTTTTTTATCTCCATTTCTGTATTTCTTGTAATGGCTGCAGTAACAATACGCGGCGTTTTACAGTGATACTTTTGTCATCATTGAATTAAAGCCCAGTTGTTTTTTCAAAAGCACTTTTAGCGAATGAATGTATTTGGAGGAGAAAATTAGAAGGGAAAAAATTGTTTATTGTCTCTCAGCATTGTCAAAAAATGTATACGCATATAATATTGTTTTTATACCCAACTCTCTTATGGCTTGTCTATATGTAGTTTTATACTTAGGACAGCATCCAGTATCAATTTGTCTCAAAGGGAATTACTAACTTGGCATTAAAATTGGGGAAAAGAAGATGGATAGCATTACTTAGCAAATGACAATTTTTTTCCTTGCTCACTTTTCTCTTTGTCCCTCCATTTTTCCACGGGTTTAGGTGCCGCCTCCCTTGCTGGCTGGTTGTTTGTTTCTCCTTTAATTTTTTCATGCTCCGCTACACTCATACTTTATTACACTGATTTCTTAGAAAGAGACATAAGATGGAGAGTGTGCTTAAGGTATAGATTATCATATTAGTTAGTACATTGGCATAAAGGAGAAGGCGAAATATATGTATGTTTTTGTTGCTCTCTCATAACATCATCCCAAAAGTGTAGATTCTCCAACTGTTTTCTTATTTATGAGAGTGATTAACTGGTTATTTGACAACATTAAAGATGAGCAGAAAGCATACGGGATGTGAGAAAAAGGGCGGAGATATGAAATGCGTATGAATGGAAAAACTAGAAGTGGAATATTATGGTGGCTGGAGGAGCAATAAAGTTTTTTTTCTATTTTTTTTCTGCAGAAGAAAACGTTTTAATTTTATTTTTCTGTCATTTGAAAGAAATGGGAATAATTTTTGTATTATTAATGTCTTTCAAAAGGATATTAATGTGAAAGGGTGCCAACTCACTAAGCGTCAGAACAAGAAGAAGAAAAAAATATCCGTATCATTTTCTCATCTCTATCTCTCCCATTTTCTCCGCCATTTTGCAGACTAATAATTATAAAAAGGTCCAATTGAACATTCTTAATTTTACAATTACAAAATGAATGAGATTCTCATTTGTGAAAAAAGATGGGTTACAACACTACAACTCACTAGGCGGCGAGCAGGGTGTAGGTCTGTAGCAGAAATTATCTATTTTGGCTTTAGTACAAAAAAAGAAGGACTTAAAGTGGGTGAAATGGAAAGAAGGCGATAAAAAAGTTTAATACTTGAAGGCAGAAGCTTGTAAAAATGTAAGGGCTACCACCTCTTTTTATTATTTCTGCTCACCCCATAAGATATCTTGTCTAGTTTCCGTTTTCTTTTTTGGGTGGAAATTTTTCTCATTTTCAATCTCTTTCCATTTCTCGCCTGGGTTATTCGAGCGAAAAGTAATTTTTTCGATTTTAATAAAAATTATTGTTATGAGGGCCAAGCCAAATTACATGAGATGGCCACTTTTCTTATCAAACTTTTTTCTCGTCGTCACACGCTCTGTATATAGCATATATATATGTGGATAGTTGAATATAAGATGAATAAATGAGTGAGTGAGCAAGTTTGGAAAGAGACTTTATCCTTTGGTGACGATGCCACTGGTACTTTTCTCTGCTAATATAATCGTGAAATAATAATATTCTTTTCAAGTGATGTGATAGGAGCGCCCTTTCCAATGATGATGATAAGGAATAGCTCAGAAATATATGTATAAATGTATATATGCCTATATTCCTCGAAAGATATAGGCCGGGGTCCAAGAAAAAGAGTTATCAACATTATTTCCACGACCTGGCATGATTTACATGGATTTTTAAAAAAGCGATTTCACTCCTCAGTCCTCTCTCATCTTATCTCCCTCTCATTCTCGTCTCTCTTTCCTTTTCTTTACTACTTGTGTGTGCATATCTTCTCATCTCTTGGCATTCCGTTAATTTGCTTCAGAGTTGAGGCCAGAAGGGAAAAAATTGTTCGCCTAAAGAAAATTAATCATGGAAAACCCATTTTATTTTTTCCCTTGTATGCATCTCTTTCCAACATCATCATAATCATATTTAAAAAACGGAGCTGAGAGAGCGATGTTGAGGACAAAGAGGCAAGCCTGTAATTTTCGTTAGTAAAAATACGAAAAGAAGAGGTAAATAATAGCTCTCCAACTGTGCTGTAGCAGATTGGATAACACTGTCGCTCTTACTCTCTCTCTCTCTTTCCCCTCATTTAAAATCATGATACACAATTTAAACCAAAAATAAAACTTTCCTCTCTGTCCCTCTTTGGATGTCGAATAAAAATATTCATTTGAAATATATTCTTGTTGTTTTTCATCCAATTATCTGTCAACTCCTTGATGAAGTATGTAGTTATAAATCTGATTCAAGGTGATTGCTTTCAGCTCCAGAACAAAAATACAATTTCTCGGATTAAGATATTGAGTGTGATCTGTCTTCAATGTAAAAAATCTTCACCAAAATTTCACAGTTGGTCAGGAGTAAAGTATAAAAAAAAGTTTTCAGAAACAATCGTAGAATTATCTTCAAGAAAGACATCACACGGATCCCCTACTCCTCCAAACAAATAAAACGAAGACAAGACAACCTGCAAAAAGATCATTGTAGGAGGTTACATCTTTCTGTTCAAATAGGCATGTTGAGATAGTGACACCCCACCGAAAAAAATGTAGATTTTATACCTACATTTATACTCACTTAAAACATTTGGAGGAGGACGACAGAATGAGAGAATAACGGAGGGCACTACAAGTAAAGGAGATAATAGGAAAAGGAAAGAAATTTTAAACTCTGTGTGAGTTCTTATTTGCCATAAAATATTACTCTTTTCTCCTTGAAATATTATATATAGCTGAAATGGATGTGGTAATATCCAGAGGGATGTTTGTTTTTTCTACTTGTTGTTTTGACTAAAAAATGTGGGAGAACGCCTTTTGTTTTTCTCCAGCCATCCAATCCACCATATATTTAAATGGGAATGGGTGAAACGAGCCCAGGAAAAAAGCAAAATAGTTTGGGGCTATAGATGTAAACTTGGTATTTTGGGTGAGAGACAGAGAGAGAGAGAGAAAGAAAAAAGAGTAAAATAATATATATGTTGTAGAAATAGGGAGGAAGAAGCTATCATCATTGTATACAGCTTCTTTACACTTTCACCCGTACACAGTTTTTTTTAGCTTGCTCCTTTTGCTCTCCCTTGACTCCTCGTTTTTCTTCTACGAAATAAGTACATATACTACTCACTCATTCATTCATTTCATTATATATTATGTCTTTCATTCTTCGGCGGAGGAGACTTGTGTATATGTAGAGAAAGACAGAGAGAAAAAGACTTTGATTTACTCTCAGGATTTGTGTTAATTTCTTTTTCTGTTTTACTACTACCACCCGCTTTGATCACTTTTTTCTCCCATTTTAATCTGCACTGATCTCTCTCTCCTTTCTTTTTCTTTCTGTTTTGTCTAATTCAATTAGGAAAATATTACCACTGCCACCACGAGCCATAGGACTACAAAAAAGTAATGCATATGCATACATACCCTTCCTTTACTGGGTATGGCAATCAAATCACACAGGCAAATTGCAATACAGTTCCTTTTCTCTTCACATTTAACTCATCTCTCTATTCTTTCACTGAAAACAATAGCAAATGAAGAAAAAACAATGGGGAACAGGGAGAAATTAATACACCCAACAGAAGTCTCAAATGTAATGTGTATAAGGAGAGCTGTTTCTTTTGTAAATGAAAATTTAAGCACAATTTCAATTTTCCAACAAGAAAAGACTACTGCCGTTAAAGCGATTAATGTAACAATTTGTGAGCCTCGCCTTCTCCTCCTTTTTCTAATATGACTTTGATTTCTTTGTCCTTTTTTCATTCTTTGCCTTTTGGTAGGAGAAAAAAAATCTAAAATTTGGAGGTAGTATATGATCACGCTATATAATTAAATCAACATTTCCGGGAGGTTTAATTCTATCGCGGATTTTTCATTTCCTTCTGCTACCAACTTTTTTTTAGTGAATTGGATCAGTCAGGATGACTTTTTTCATTTCACATCAGTGACTTTCTACCACGAAGTTTTAGGTACATAGGCAGGATTCTAAGAAAGTGGAAATATTCAGTTCAGAGGGTTTTACTTTACTATAACAAATCAAAATGACCTTTTTGACCTTGTAACTTTTACTTTATGGGCTTGCCTGTATCTCATTTTTGATGTAGCTGTACAACACAGAACGCCTTTTCTTTCTGTAGATAGAATGGGTAATAGAATTACTTGAGAAACCCATATAAATGCACGTTACCCCAACGCAGTGGAAAGAGTAAGTAAAAGAATTTTATGCATGATGTTCAGCCTCTCATGATGAATGTACAAGCTCAGTTAGACGACGATAATATTGTCGCTCTGGAGCTAGCAGATGGGCGCGTCCAACCTTAGAAAAAAAATAATAGTTTTTTTTTCTGAGATGGCTTCCTATCTCCTCATTTCAATCTTACCAGCAAAAGATAAATATAATTCAATTTACCCTCATTTCACGAGCAATCACATTTCTTGCTGTCAACCAGCTTATATTATGTACATTGCGTTATCTTAATGGCAATGGTTAAGAAGAAGAAAAATGTGGACTCGTTTCTTCAACCATTTTTCTTACTTTTATTATTCAGTCCTTCATTTTTAAACACAACTCTTACAGTTGGCATATAAGACGTTGTATGAAGATGAAAGCAAAATGGGATGGTTATTTATTTATGAATTGCATTTTAACTTCGAACGCTGACGATTATCAACAAAAGGAGAGTGGAGGATGAGCTCATGGATTTTAAGTCAAGTGAAACTAATGTGCAAAGGAATTTGAAACGGAGAAAGAGAGAGAGAGAGAAAAGCAGAGTTGATTTTTCACAAAACAAATCAGCCATCCCTGATGTAGCTTAACGCAACAAAGGTGACAGCTGAACTGGCGGCTTCTCTCAATTTCCTTTTCCCTTCTTTGATATGATAAGTATGCATAACGATGATGATTGTTAGAATACATTTTACTTGTTTAAGTACACATGATGTGGAAAAAGAGGGGAAAAGTGAAATACGCTGTGAGATGGAGTGGAAGTGCAATGCAACGCAGCTTCAAAACGACTTTCTCCTTTTATTTCCTCTCCTTTTTTTGTGTCCCGGTCCCGGTGGTGCAAGAGTTTGAAGAAGCCCCCTGTTTTCAGAGTGCACTGAGCACACTGCAACAACCTTCATGTTTTACAACCATATGCATATTTTTGTCTATTCACTTCTCTGTGTGTGTCCTCATCATCCTGAAGCATTCAACCTTGACTGACACACCCAAAATATCTCCCTTCAACCGTGCATTCAGCCCGCTAACCGTTTCCCTTTTTGACTTTTGACAGATTTGGCGTATTATGTCAAACAGTTTGGTTGTGATGATCTGTATAAAAGTTTGTTTTTTCGGAGGAGAATAGAGAGAAAGAGGAAGCGAGTAATAGATATTCAAAATTCTTATTTTAGGGACATGCATGCATATATTTTGTATACCCACATGCATCCATGCATATCTAAGATGGTTTTGGAGTTGGAGGTGCATGTCATTGAAAGAGAAAAGAGTGAGAGAGGAAAACTGGCAATATCTTCCTCTCTTTCCGTTTTGATCTTTTCTCCAAAATAATAATAATAATATTCTTGTCAAATTCACTATTATTATTGGCGTAAGTGGTTCGTTCATACTTCGTTTATAAGGCTGTGCTTCTTCTCTCCGATTTTTTTCAATGCTGCTTTTTACAAGCAGTTATATCCATAATAATGTTATGCATTTTAAGCACCTTGCTGTCGAAATCCAACAATCATATATATGAAGAAGAGGAGAGGAAGAAAGGAAAAAGGAAGAGACTTTCTATAAATCCAAAACCATAACTTTCCATTCATATTTTATCTCCTTTTGCTCTTTCTTTCGTTTGTCAGTCGTTTCACCCTATCATCCAAAGGGAGTGGATCGGCATCGCACGCGAATCTACTGATCTTCACTTGAGACACTGCACTTGTCTCTGATATGGGCCGGTCCTATTGGTTGACTTACAATCATTTGTGATGCTGAAGGAAAGAGNGCAGATGTGCTTCCTAACCCTCACTCACACACTCCACGATTTTCTGTGTGTTTGGATGGATGCGTGCGTGAGGTTTTGAGTGAGTGAACGGAACTGAAAAAAGAAACGGAATAAGAAAAGAAAGGAAGTTGCATTCCAGGGAAAGAGGGTTGGCATTGGGGTTGTTTGCAAGAGAGGATGTAATAAATGCATATTTTCTTTAGTGTTTGAGAGCCGATTGTACAATTGTGTCTTACCATTTCACTACAGTTATGCATTTTTACGAAAATTTCAATGACTTTTGAACTATTTACCAATGATAAAATAGAAATATAGTCGATATAATAAAAATACACTGCAACACTTTCTTTTCTGCAGTCGATTATAAATCTATACGTTTATGAGGACTGTATTGGTTTTTTATGTTTTGATATGAAGCATATATAAATTTTGTGTGAATATTTGTCTCCGTTGATAACCATTTCTAAACGTGGTACATTTGAGCCACATCTATTTTTTAACAGATTCCTTTATAGTGTCTGTAAACACATGCATATATTTGCTTGCACTCATATTTCAGAACTTAATTGTTATATCTTTATATTTCCAAGTCATGAGCTTGTGTGTAGACAGAGAGACGACAAGGACATGACCGACGACCTCTGTTCTTATTTTTCTTTTCCCTTTTACCGGTTCTGTTTTCCAATTTTTGAAAGCTGCATCAACCAACTGACAAGAGCCATCATCTGATTGTGAGTCTCATTCTAGCCAGTGTCTTTCTTATAAGAGAGCCTCTATACAATCTATTAGCGATAAGCGGCATCATCCCGCTTTCTTTCTTTTCGCTTTTCATTCAATCCGGAAGTATTCTAGAGAAATGTCTAGAGAAAAAGGTTTTTCTTCAATCCGTTCCTAGATAGAACCTACCAAAAGAAAAAGGGTAGAGTGAATCTGCATAAGAATGGTATACACATTGTCGAGTTCTTTTGAGACACTGTTTAAATAATAAGGGTTGTGTGATTGATACTTTTGGTGAACACTTTCTCAATTTCTTGTTTTCCTTTTTACAAAAAAGTACATTTTNTGGTGAACACTTTCTCAATTTCTTGTTTTCCTTTTTACAAAAAAGTACATTTTCTAGTAAAAAATTTATGTGCCAATTCCTCCCCCAGTTGGGGCGTAATAGGGTGATAGGATGTTGTTCGGGGAGAAAAATTGAGCTAGAGAAAAAGTTCATTAAGAAACTTACAAGATATATGCAATCAATGTGTAAATCTTTGAACCATGAAAGAGCTTCCCACTCTCTTATTTGCATTTCAATTGATTCTTATCTTCAAAGTTGGGAGAGACAATTGACTTGAAAGGAAGTCTATGAACTCCCTATACATCTTACCAGGATCCCTAACTTCTCTGCTATTGTAACATTGACAATAAGTATCCATTCTTCTGTTTTCATGATTACTCTATTTGCAACAAAAAAATGTCCTGTCTCTGCCATTCAAATTGTCTGTGTTGAAGCTTGTTCCCAAGTTTATAAACAGGGTATGAAATAGAATAAAAATAAACTTGTAAAAATCCAATGCAATGCTCCAGACATTTATTTGTTACAGTATAAATAGAGCAATAGATCTCGTTGAAAGAAACATGAGGGGGAAAATTACATCTCCATAAAAAAGAGGAGAAAGAAATGGAGAAGAGCTTCAATGTAATCTAATGTAACACATCACCTTATCTTTAACAGCATCACATTGACTGACAATATTGCTTATTGACATCTCAAACAACCATTGGATCATGTTCTCATTCCTCCTGATTCTCCACAATTTTTTTTGCTGCGCTGGTGGTGATGCTGAATAAGTATGTTGTAGTAAAAGTTGTAAAACACCCTCATAATTGTCCCGGTTCTCATTTCCCAATCCAGTTTTACATACCTCAAATACACTTTATTCGCCAATATAAATAAAAAAGGAGAAAGAGAGAGAGAGAGAGAGAGAGACTCGCTTTTTTGTCGCTGACATTCTTGACATAATGTTGCTAGTGAAAGGAGGAAGAAGAATAAAAAATTCAAGAAGGGGAAACCTTCAAACCTTTTCTACTTGGGAGAGGGAAAGAAAAAACCTGCTACAAAGAATGAATGAATTGAGGCACTACAGAAGGAATAAAGTAGTGTAAAACAAACAGTTCTGGTGGAATTCCAACCCCAATAAACATTGGGAGTATGAGACAGCTACTAGTTAAGTTGATGTCAGGAAATACATAAGATTGTTTATAAAAATGTTTGAGAATTCATCCCTTCTTAACCACCAATAACATGAATATAAAATTCGATTTGAGTGTAATTTTACAAGGACATTTGGAAGTCTTTTATTTGTCAATGTGTATATCTTTACGAAGACTTACATGCATACGATTACCTTGACACACGTACACATATATGCATACATACACATATTACAAATAGTACTTCGATGTATTTGGTTTATCAGATTCTCCTCTTTGTCCATCTGAAGCTGAACGGTTACCAATCTCATCAAACAATCTGTAGATGGAGTAGGTAGGACTTGTATACGTTGCTAGTAAAACCCCTATGCTTTTCAACTGCTTCACATTGCTCCGTGATGATTCAGCTCAAGGCTCAAGTAGGCATATATAGTTGGGTATTTTCGTGTACTTCGAACACCATGAAATAATATGAATATAAAACTTTAATAATTTCAGAATTTTGTTAATATTTTGTGAACATTAAATTTAAAATGGGAAAGAATTTAAAAGTTCATTTTCCATCCCGATATTTCCCAATTTTAAATTGAGGAAGGGTTTAAAATTGTCGACAGAACAGGATATAAGAGTATATTTTTTAAACGTTTTCGTATTATGCTCAAAATAGGAAATAGGAGCAATACTAATATCTTCCTAGGAGATGTCGACTTGTCAAATATTCATGACAGCTGATTAGACAAAAAACCCATGGGGGTTGGATTCTACATCTTTGATTGACAGTTAACCTAGTACCTTCTGACATGAATTTCTGAGCTCACTTTACCTTATACGGTATACAGTGTTTAAGAAAATGTATAAGGGAAACGTTTACAAAAGCATCATATACGTTATTACAATATTTAAAGATTTATAAGGAAAACTTCATGTCATGATGTATTACCAAACATTTTACAAGCATCCCAGCGCTAGATAATTTCACGAACGATTATTTATTACCCATCGTATCAAGGCATCGGATCTTTTTCAATTTGAGATGCCCTGTGGAGTGAGACCAGATAGATAGCCTAGCGGACTCGGATCCTTTTTATCTAAAGTTTCTGACATGAATGCTGTACAATTTGACATATTTCCCTCGAATTTCTTACATAATATAAGGTATCCACCTATTTTTCAGAAAATAGAAACCGAAACGAACAAAAATTTGTAAGTTTGACAGTTAAAAATTCATTTGTAGTAATCAATATCAATAGATTTATTGGAGGATGGGAAATGAATACCAATGAAATATGTAAGATTTCTTTGAATACTTTAGTCCAATTAATTTCTGTCCTTGTCCTCTCTTTTGTATCAATTACACAAATGTCATTCTGTCCTTTGACGCAATCATAACATACCTTTAATAAATCATTAAGATTATACCTACTTGAAGCAAGGCGAAACTGGTCAAAAATCCCAAATAGTGATAGCAAATAACAGGTTGTCAGATTTGATTATCAGTTCGTTCAAGAAAGAAAAAACAAATTTTCTACAACATACCTGACAAGTTACGTACGTTCCATACCTACTTGAAGAAAAGGCACGTAAAGGTGGCATATAAAAGTGAGGAATCAATGCAAAGAAGCCTCCTTGCTGGATAAAAGTGGACACACACAAAAAGGCCCAACCACTACTCTTACTTACTCAAATCTAAGGCGATTTGTATTTCACATCATCTCCACAAGATATTTCATCAACCAATGAATTATTCATTTGACAATATACGCGTGTGGTCTACTCCGATCAAAATCAAATAAATGAGCTTACCCCCACCACACTGACAATAATACAAAACTATGATGACCAGTTGAGCATTTCTTTTATCATTCTGATCCAGCCCTTTTTTATCCCCGATCTCCCTTTACATGTCACTAGTTCCTTTGATGCATTGTGTGTGTGGTTCTTTTCCACGTTGAGAATTTGGAGTTGAAATCACCGACGCTGGCTACTTACCGGGACGACCGTGGACGTGCCTGTCGGTTTTCATCTCTGTTTTGAAGCACTCCCTGTGAGCACCCCTACTTCACCACAATCTTCTCAAACATCATGTTTGTTCTACTTGATTCACAGTTGTCGATAAATTGTTCACGCTACAAATGCAATGCAATATTAGCTGCATTAGGCAGTCTTCACAGGTCAATTGATTCAATGTCAATGTCCATCAAAAACAACCTTTCTGGCTTGTACATCGGTTTCAAGTGAAGCCAATTTTCATGTTTTATGGTGTAGTTTTTATAAATAGATAGAAAAAGAAAGAGAGTACTTGAGCAGGGTTCCCAATGGTACACCAAAATATCTCTTTTTATCAATATTACCAATCAGATCACGTCACCCCTTTTTTTCTCCCTCAAGAGGAAATGTCGCTCGATGGATTTACCAACATAAATAATATACTTTTATGAGTCCTTAAGCACGTAATATTTTGCTTTTTTCTCTCTGTTTATGACATAAGCTTTTCCAACTATAATAAATTTATATTTCAGGGGAGAATTCAAAAAAAGAAGAAGAAGATGAAACCAAAATATTTATGATGGCAGTCAAACTCGCAGTAGTGATCACGATCACGAGATCATATATGTGTATAGAAATACAACCCTTGTTCATCCTTTCTCTAAATTTTTGAGCAGGGTAATTTCTATCTGGTACATGATAACTCATACGTATATTTACGTATATTATCCTCCGTGTGTCGGGCTCTGTTCAAATTTTTGTGACCACTTGTTACAAAAATAAATATGTCGGAATAATGGGAAAAGGAATCGGATACGACGAGAAAGAAGGACTTGACTTGACTATATTTCTTACAAGTTTATACGTGTGTTCAGGCAGAGATAGAGAGAGAGAAAAGGAGTAAGATCCATACGATATGTGACAGTAGTTAACAGGGCTAATTCATGCGAATGATATATGCATATGGGAATTGAAAACAGTCATAAGAATCTTATTGCCTGGAATGTACTCTCAAGAATTACACAAATACCTACAAAATATTCAATGACCATCCCAATCCTATCCCATCCCATGAATAAAGTACGTAAAGAATTCATGCTCATATTCAATTTCAATGTTTGTGTTTTGACTTGACATACAAATATACGTATGTGGAGAGGGAGTATATAAAGATATTTTATGGGCACATAAAAATCAGTGCCATTCCTCATTCTTCATCCTCTAGATTACATGCACGCGGCCCATTCATTTTTACACCGTATATATAAGTTTTGTTTGCTCAAATCATTGCTTGAGAAATCCATATTTATAGAATAATGTGATAGGATAATATGACGTGATTTTATATGTACCTTGTGATAAATATAAGATCCTTCAACATATCTTGTACCAGGTGTTTATCTCATTCAACATTCCATTCGACTTTCATATAAAAAATATTTCAGTTTTGTTTCTACCTCAAATCTCCCAAAAATACAACACATATTATTACATTGTTTCTATGCTCGTTATCTATTTTCAGAAACAAATATCATGTAATAAGGCAAATATAGAGGAAGATATTGTCGTTATCGTAAGCCACAACATTTTAAACAAGTCATTGGGCTTGAGGATCTTCTATTAATAAGGGCCTCTCTACTACCATCAAAATGACATCTGTTTAAGAAATGTGATCAGGATCATATCCATTTCTCTCTCTTTTTTCTTCCTTTATTACCTTCAATGTTATTGGTATCATCATTATTAGTTTCATACGGAAAAAGTTTTGTTTCTCTGATAGATTTGTTAGTTATGCTCTTGTTGAGCTGAAGAAGAAGGGGAGAAATTGTTTCCACCTCTGGGGTCTCTTATCTTATATAGAGTACTTGATTTTTTTAGAACGTAATGCACTTCTTGGGACAAGATGAGGAACAAAATTGTATTATACTTGGTTGTTAACGGTATAACAAAATTATGTATTGACTTCCCTAATTTTTTTCAGGGTAATATGATACTGATGTGTGAGGGTACATTGTATATAAAGCCAGAAATAGTAAAAGCAAGTGAGTACAATACCCACATACTCAAAAACGTAGTAGGAATAGCAGTTTATATGTACATTTACTTATTGAGAGGCAAGAAAAAGGATAGTAAATAAAGTTCCATGTTTTCATGCGACTTTGGTAGAGAAGAGGTTTTCTGAGGTATGTACGTATATATTTTATGTATATAGATGAAATGAAGAGAAAAAT
>JAANSM010001969.1:0-16439 GCA_036850725.1 Orchesella villosa
AGTTTTTACGCTTTGCACACAATTTTCCCGTCATCATACATACCATCACCATCATAATTTTTTTCGTGGGTTTAGTACGGTTATTAAGCGGACTTTCCCTGTACTGTGTATTGGGATAGGTTGGACGAAGTAACATCAGCTAATCGTGTAAGCAGGGAACGACCTCAAACTTTTCGGACTTTTATACAGACCTCGGAATATGAAGCTGTGAAGCCTGTTCCATTGGCTCGTGGCACAGCTCTCCTGCATTCTTCTCTATAGTTCATTTTCTCTTGTCCAGCCGAAAACTTATGGCTTTCGCCACTAAGTCTGTAATATTTGTCTCCTTAAAGGGATAAAAGGGCTTAAATCCGCTAGTACGTATTCTTTTCGAAACAAGTTATTCCTTCTTCCTAGTTTGCAAACTGTATTAGATTGGTAGGAGTGCTGTAGACAAAACCCGGAATGCTCTTTTTTCTTTTCGCCTTAGTATAAACGGTCGGAATGGAATGTAAAGTAGGCAGAAGATAAGCCTAAAACAATGGAAACTGGTATGGTGAGCTACTACCACAGGACTAAGAAAAGAGTTTTGGCTGCACATTACTACAAGAGAGATGAATGGAAGGAGACACGTTGTGTTGTGCAGTTTCTTGCTAAATACAAGTTGACAGGACGTGAAAACTTTCTCTTTTCACAAAAGACATGGATGCGATATATATGCGCTTCATGCATGTGCGGTTATAAAGATGAAGAGACTCATGATGATGATGATGACGATGACACGAGGAAATGTTCTTCATCTTTCATCACAGCAAAACTTGAAACATGATATTTTCCATGGGACTTTGAGTCCAAAATGGAATATTGTGAAATAAAAGTTTTTGTAAAGCCAACTGCAAATGCGTCTCATCACGTCTGTATGTTTTTCCCTTTGTGGTGCGGAGTGGATGGGAAATGAATACGGGAATGTTGAAGACTGGAACTGGAGACTGTAACCCACGAAGACAAAGACTGATTTCCTTCATGCTAAACATTTAATATTACACTATTTCTCCTTCTTCTTCCCTCTGAATAATGTGGTAGTTCATCCATTTGATGTAAGAGAAAGTCATCATCTTAATTACAAAGTAGTTTTGCTGTATTGCTTCGTGCAGCTTGAGAAACCATATTATATCCTGTATAGCAAAAACAAAACTGGTTCAGGCTGCCAAAGTTATGTTTTGCATTGTGGGAGAAAACTTGCAGTTTCTAACCCACTTGGTTAGAGTGGCAGTGGAGCAATTTGGTTTGACTGCGAGCAGTTTTACGTCCAACGTCCAACTCATAGCGGAACGTGATCCCTTGTTTGGCGTGTTTCTGAGCATGTTATGTACAAAATTTGGTTTTAAAACGAGTCAAAAATCTCATTACGCACGTAATAGACCGAGCTACACATTACATTGGAAAGGATGGAGAAAGCTTGTATTTGTATGCAAATTCGTGTCTTGTCTTGCTTCCTTTTATTTTTCCAAATTGTCAAAATTGAAATTTTTCTGGCAGCTTAGCGTGTGCCATAAACCTATTACACATATGATGCTGAGAAAATTCGTTTATTCCAACAGCTTTCGGATATTAAAGCAATCTCATTAGTTTTTCTCAAGGCTATAATCTTATAAAAAAGTTTTTTTCTGGGAAGTGTAGCCTCCTACTTATATTTGAGAAGGAGCTGGAGCAGAATCAGTTGTAACTCTTGTGCACACGTTGTATGAAATCACCGGATGTCGTGAAAATTTTCCGGTGAAACGAAACATAATCGTTTAGAGGTAAACACGGATATGCCCACGAAAAAAATATGAGAAGTTCGTTCCGTTTATATGGTTCATGTAACAAGAAATCATTACACGCCATCAGATCGTCAGCTTATACTGGTGTGTGTGTGTGTTTGTTGGGTGGGTGGGTGGTCTCTCCCGTCACATCACATCATGCAACATCAATATAAAAATCACCTTCTTCAGCAAATATTTTTTTATACCATTCCAGCGTACACAGTTTTCTTCAAATGCTGAATGTAACTTTAAGCCGATTTGGAAATTTTTTATTTGAAGAGACGAAGAAGAATCCAGTTGTATATAGTAGCATATAGCACACAGTAGTCAGTATAAAGTTAGTTGTGGTGTGGTTGCGGCTGAGCTACTGATGATAATGGAAGGTGAAACGTTTTATTGGAGTCAGGAGACCGTGGCGATTCCTCCCATCTACTCCCACACTAAAAGACATTGACTTTGGTTGGACCAAGATGCACTTTTTTCTCACGACCACAAACCAAAACACATTTTATTCCTTCCTCTCCGACGCAACTTACTTTTTCCCACTTCCGCAATTTTGAGGAAAGTGGATGAAGGAGGGAGGGAAAGTGTGTACAGGAAGAAAGTAGCAATTCCAAACGTTGCTTAGTTTGTAGTCGTCATGCACGAGTCATGTAGAAAATGACGAGGGGAGAAAGTACAAGACTAGATGCAATATAATGTAATGTGCTCTACACTAGACACTATTCTGATACTCACATTATTATATGCCTGGCACATATGAGCTGTGAATAAATATGTGTCGAGTCAAACAATTCCCATTACATTTCCTCAAGCATGTTACACCATGAATTCTTTCTTGCTTGATGCTGCCCCTGCTACACTTACGTTATGAGTGTGAGTGGAGCTTGTTTATTTGAGTGAAAGTGAGACAGCAGCTGCCTACCAAAAGTACATGATTGTATTGTGCGCTAATACTTCCGGTGGCAGTAATGTGATGTGATGTGATATGTGTGGGTAAGCATTTTATCGACAGATCCCAGCAGGATGTCAAAACATTTGAGAATACTGCAGAAATAACGGTACACTTTCTTCGATCTCTTGAAAAATGTCGCATGTCACACTTATACTCCTATGGTATTGCTCATGTTCATGGGAAATCACACACAAAAAGAACTTGCATAACAATGCAGCGCAATGAGAAAAACTGCAGCATGATACTGCATACCTTTCTCTATATATATGTTACCTACAACCTTTTCATATTAAACGAAAGCTTTTTATGTAGCAGTGAAAATGTTTATGTATGTTGAGCATGTCCCTTCTTGTACCTTTTTTTATTATGCCGACAGTTAACTTTCTCCAGTCGACTTTCTTCTCAATTTCTTTCCTCTTCCTCTCTTCATCATCAAATGAAATGTATCCGGAGGAGTGAGTGAAAATGCAATGTGTGTAGCAAACGACATCATCATCCCATCTACATCTGATTTCACAGGGGAGCACCTTCATTGTGCATGATGGGATGCGACACACCGAACAGAGAAGGGATGAATGAAGACGCAGTGAGAATAATATGCCCATTTTCAGCCTTGTTGGGGTGGTGTGCTGAGCATCCTATCGGCTGGCATGCCAGTCTGTCACGACAATTCTCAAAATGAGTACGTTATTTTCTTGCGGTGTATCAACAGCATTGCATTGGCGAGAAATGATGCTAAGAGTTAGAGCCTTCGTGAGAGAACAACTTATTCAACAGAATTATATCATTATCATAATGTATTCCTTTTCCTCTTATGCACAAGTGTGTGTGTGTGTGAGCAAAATACATACATACATATATACATACTACATATACTTATATACGTAGTACTGGATAAAGTAGGAAAATTCCTTCTTCCCTTAATAAAATCCGATGAAGTGGAAGTATTATTTTGAATAGATCCCCTCTTTTCCATGCATACATTGTTGCAGTCAAAGCTGAGCCTGCCGCAGCCATAGCTATTCCCATTTCTTCTGGGGAAAGGAAGAAGAAGGATGGAGGAAAAGGTAAAAAAGATTATTATAATGAAGGAATAAGAATATTCCCAGACTTGACACTTGAAAGCAATGGATCTCATTTACAAAAGTACTAGCATCATCCCAACACTCTTACTGATGCTCTTCTTCTATCACAGAAAAATCCTTTGGGGGAAAGTAGTGAAAATAAGAGCGTATAGTGCAGTGTAGACATGTTACGGGTATGCATACATGTGACATGGGAAAATATCTCTCCTTTTCCAGGGTACTTTTCCCTACATCTTTCCCTGTGAGTAACAACCAGAATGAGCCTCTATTTATCATCGTCGACTCCATCTATATTTTCCCTTTTTCTACGAATATTTTAGTGAGAAAATGGTTCTTGCACATGGAAAGAATACGACAGAGCAGTGCAAAGAATCCTTATATTCAAATGAAAGTACGCATATTTCTGAGATTCTCGTACATATACTAACGTAGAAATACATAGGAAATGGCTATATATGTATTATATGTGTGATATTGTTATGTTGACTGGTGTTGGCCCAGTTTACATTAGTTATTCGAAGCACAAGATATGCATTATTCCTTCCTTCTTGATTGCCATCTTTCTCCGTTATTTCCTTTCCTTAAACTTGCTTTGCACTTTATAAATTTATATTTCTTACAAGCCACGATCCCACATTCCTACGTATGCAACGCACTGGCTAGACACATACTGACACTGAATAGAGATGGTGATACATCTCATATATGTGCCTACGTTGAACTTAGGTAAAAAAAACCGAACGAGCCACCACATCACATTCACATTTCAAATGTCGAAATTTGCATTTCCACTCGACGAAAGGAATGAAACGCCGAAAAAGATGTATTGCTTTCTGAATACCTTGCACTTACATCATTCACTACAAAAATCTATTTAATGTATGTGCCTATACATATTATATGTTTCCCGTTTGCGTGTGAAAATAGTGCGTGTGGCAACACGTGTGTGATATGTGGTCGCCATATGGGGATAGCGGTGTTATGGCATGTATACTGCTCCAGGTTTTTTTTCATCGAATGAGTATTTCTATAAATAAACTAGTGAGTGTGGTTTTCTACTACTGGTCTTATTTTGGACTTGTTTTAAAGGAAAATTGGAAAATGCCTTCAACCATCCATCAATCCATTCAACAAAACGGCTCCGCTCTATTCCGTTGGGAAAACGACGGCAAATATATTTCCAGGATTAATATGTAAATCTTGGTTTCTGATGCTATGCATAAAAAACGCAAAGAAAAACAGTGATTATATGATCAAGGAGATGTTCAAAGGATTTTATATTTTTCTTTCTTTGTGCTATTCCGATAGTCTTTTAGACAAACAAAAAGGAAACTTTCAATAAATATTCATTCACGCTAATTTTTAATCCAAACTTCAAACTAGCTATATTTAAGCGCTTGCACCCCCAACTTTTTTTCTGACTCAACGGGCAAATTATATGAATATTGAAATAGAAAATAAACAATCGAAATGTACTCTCACCTTCTCAAAATATCTTTGTTGTTCGAATATGCACTCATGCGTTTCTCAACTTAAATCAACGTCTTCCACGTGCACGAGCGTTGGAGATGATACTTTGAATTTACCAAAAACAAAAAAGATGGGGTAGTGCAGTGAGAAATATTTTGGTAGAAAAATGGCACGATGATGAATGTTTTGACTCTGTGGGATAACTCACGGCTGCTCCGACTCTAGCTCTGATGCCATGTCGGGTGGTGATACGTGCATGTCAAAATTGTCAAAGTCAAACTTTCTCTTGGCGTCTATTCAACATTTAACTCATATTTCAATACGGAAATATTCTAAAAGTGGGCATACACGTTTTCTTCATACCTCTGCATTTGCTCTGCTATCTAAACATACAGATAAAATATTGCTACCATCCTTGTCTTTAGTTTTCTATTTTTTTTCGTTTTGAGTGACACGGAGAAAGTTGAGAGTTGGCTGGTATTTTGGAAGCAGAGACAGGAGCCCTTCAACAAGTTGGAAGGTTTACAAAAGTAGAATATTTATCGGATTTCCGTACCTAGTGGGGAATGAATAAAAATCCACATAACCTCTGCACATTTTTGGGGGCAGTGCGTGAGCGATAAAAGGAAGACACAATATGTGCGTAAAAGATTAGACTGGGTACGCACAGTTATATTTTATTGTAGGGCTTTGCTAAATTAAACAAGGACAAGCAAAGGAGCTAAAGTAGGTGAAATTTATGGATACATAGATATAAATATATATACACAAGATGCGGTGTCATAATATGCATTTTCTAGACTCACGAAGGCTTCCTGAAACGTTGACTCAATGGCGTTCCAGCTTGCGTTTGATTCTTCTCTTTTGGAAAATACATTCCGTATTCGACAGAGTCGAATAGATGCTGTTAAAACTAAGTGTGACATTGCAGACCGTGAATGTGACAGGAAAAGCGGTTTCCCAGTCGTGGAAAATGGGAAAACAAACGAGCGTCATTAGTTTACCCCAGGTAGTCTTTAAGCAAGCATGTGTTGAGTTGAGGGGTTCCCACACACACATCTCAAGAATATTGCAATCTCCTTTGAGAGCACCCCATATTCATTCCGTCTTCAGTAGCAATAATAATAATAAGATGTGTCCTGCTTCTGGAAATGTACTAGGTCTTTCTTTGCTTGCCCTAAGCATCCAAATGCATATAGGTGAGATGAGACGACTATAGTGCCCCAGAAACAAACACGAATTTATTTGGGATGCCAAGAAGAACGTGACTTCAACTCACTTTGTTCCAATTCAACTTCCGATGCCATAGGAAATGCCTATACATATATATTATAGTTGTAATATGTATAGTATATAAACTTATGTGCGCTTGCTTGAAACAAAACTGGGGTAACACATCGTCCCCTCTTATATCTTTAAGTTTGGGTACTCCACTCCATTACAAGAATAACATGAGTATAAAGTTGATAAAGGGTACTCGGTCAATCCCGATAAACAAGCGTGGGCCACACTTACTACATTTACTTTATAACCATTAGGGCAAAGTGCACTTTAGCTTTCTCTATATGCAAGCATGTTTGTATGCTCATACGCAAACCCTTTTTCACTGAGGACAACTTGTCCTCATTCTTTCACTGGCTCATTCCGCCAACTCGGCNGGCCACACTTACTACATTTACTTTATAACCATTAGGGCAAAGTGCACTTTAGCTTTCTCTATATGCAAGCATGTTTGTATGCTCATACGCAAACCCTTTTTCACTGAGGACAACTTGTCCTCATTCTTTCACTGGCTCATTCCGCCAACTCGGCAAATTCCAAGAAAAAGAGAAAAAAGTAAGTGAAAGTAGTAAGGTAGTAAGTAAAGTATCCTCTTTACCACCATATCAACGACCTAAACAGATGCTGTTGATGTTGATATGTACTTTCCTTTCTTTCAACAAAATTATAGCGACTCGCGCTATGTCAAGTTTACTATCACTCCTATCTCCGCTCTTTCTGCAAGGATGAGGATGAACACACATATTTCCTTGCTTATGAAATTGCTCAACTCGTCTAGCAAAAGGAAAATGTATTCTGAGAAATTATTGCTTGCAAAATTAGACAAACACACACCACATGGCTACTCTTACTGACAACTGAATCCGAAAAAATTCGCTGGTCGTCTCTCTGAATAGAATTAGGAGAGAAACAGTTTGCTAAGCGCTATATACACTCAAGAACAATAAATGTTTTTCGGTAGTATCACACAATGAACAGCATCATAATCGCGTCCTCAGTCAAAGGTCAGACGTGGATTGCTCATCAAGAAGAAAGTAGTACAACGCTGAGAGCGAGAAAGTAGATGAGGATTGGCAAGTGAGTGAAAAGTAAACATGCCTTTGGTCATACATACACATTATTTTCACTGTCTCTCTTTCTCTCTCTTGCACATTTTCAACCAACTTGTGCACACGACGCCGGAAGACAGGAAAAAGGAAGGATAGCCAAGGAAAAGAAAACTCAAAAGGAGAATGATAATATGTGATATAGTTATTTTTGTGTGGTGGTCTGATGATGGTATGGTTGAGAGTAAAAGTTCTTTGCTTTCTATCAAATGTGTAGCGTATTATATGACGTGAAGGGGAGAAAGAGAATTACTTTGAGTACTTGTGAATGATGAATTATGTACTATCTGCCATCATCATCCAACTTTGCAAGTAAGCAAGCAACCAGGCAAGAGTAAAAAGCACTGAAAAAACTCAACTCACTGGCATTTGTTGGCATTGCTTTTTGCTGATGCCACATTCCCTTCTGAATCTGCTAGTAAGTATCTCCTCTCTCTTGCTATCTCCTTCCATTCACTTTGTTTCCTCTCTTCACCAATCCACTCCACACTCCAATTCCAACTCCAAATGTTGAGGCTAGCTTCTACAGCAACTAGCAACATAGTGGAGAAGCGTAATGTAATCTAATGTAAAGTAAGCCAAGCCAGAGTCGTTTTTGTGTGGACAAACAAACCAGTTTTTTCTAGTGGTACATATGTAGCATAGCTCTGCTTCTGTGTGATATTCCTTTGAATCGATCTTGATAGAAATAGTATACACCATCTTATATCCACGGATATATGCACACTTGTACTTTACAGAGAAAAAAAATGTCTAAAAATCATTTTCTTCTTGCTTTTCCACTGCCCCTCAAGACACTGCTTTCTCTTCTGTGTATTTAAGATGTAGTTTTTGTTTGAAGCAGGATCCCATTTCCTCTTTTTCAACTTAGTTATTTGCTCAGGCAAAGTAAAGACAAAAACTAGGGAAGCGGACGGGAAAAAAAGAAAAGCAGGCAAGAGATATGAATCTAAAAAACTAGTTGCCTGCAAACATGAACCTTTAAACTAGTAGGGCCAAGGCTTGAACAAATACAGATAATTTGAAGAGGTAAGAGAAAGTACTAAACTTCCTATCATCATCATCATCGTAGCTTTATCCTTCCATTTTTAACTTGAAGTATACCAGACCACACTCCTACTTACTACAATCGAGAATGAAAAGTAAATATAAGTAGACAACAGCAACGATGAGCGATGCAAGAGCATATTATGTAGTTAGTTTGCCCCATTATATCTCTCTTTCAACCCGAGTATTCTGCACGAATCAATGAGTGAAAGCGAGAGAATGAAATGAAAGTTGCTTTGGCCAACAAGTAGGATGATAAGCGAAACATTTAATGTTAAATTTAAGTGGTCGTCTTTATTTGATGTCTGAATAAAAAAGGAACATATGAGCTGGAGTGAACGAGAAAGTTAGACGGAATACACCAGTGCTGTAGCGAGCTAGTTGTAATTAAGCAGGCTTTCCTCACTCATACACAACGCTATTATTATACCGAACCTTTTTCTCAAAGTGAAGAGAAGTATATACTTGTGCGTTTAGTGTTTTAGTCGTGTAGTGGCACTGGGAATGGTTTGAACCAAAATACTAATAGAAGTTGCAACTCAATGGGTTTTCGCCTTGTTGTCGGCTGTCACAGGTTTACACACACATTTATATACAGTGGAGTAGAGTGAGCGCGAGGCTAATAATAACTCGCATTCTCATCATCGCTTTTCTCCAAACCTCCCCACTCATGTTTTTCTACGAAATACAAGCAACTAAGCAATATAACTAGTGTTACGACATCAACGTGTGTTACCTTTTCTCTTCAATTGACCAGATACGTTGTTATCTGAGATTGGCAGACTTTTCTCAAATCTCATTCCCGTTTACGACCCTTTTCTTTACATTTACACATAGTAAACTCAACGTGTGTAGCGTAGATTGCTCCGTGAAACGAAATGAGAACATTCATTTGCTTCATATAAAAATTGTCTGTTTTATATGACACCTTTATGAATTATATGAAATATGAGATGAGATTGCTTTCTCTGCCGTCGGCACTTGCATGAGTAACACATAGTCTTTCTTCTTTTCTTTTCTACCCACATTGAGTGAATAGTTCAAATGTTACACCGGATAAACCGCTAAACGTCATAATTACCAACTTTGTAAAAAAGCAATAGCATCTTGTTTTTGACTTTTAATGAGAGATTTGTAATAATAAAGCGGAAACTAAAGGAGAAATGCGAGTAAAGGAGGCACGAAACCTAGAAAAGAGAACGTATACAATGAAATAAGCTGATTCTATGCTCCCGTTTGTTTTTACAAAATTCTATAAATAAAGGAAAAGTTAGAAGTTTTTAAGGAAGACAAAGAGGGCAGCAAAATATTTGCTGCCAATGTCTTAGGAATCAGCAGAGAATAGTTTCTAGAATCTCCCTCGGGAGAAGGAAGTAAATACACGAAACGATGAAACGGGAAGTATTAAAGCAGGTAACTACGGAAGTTTAAAGCGTAAGCAAAATTCTTCAAGCTTTACTCTAATGCCGGAGGAATTAATGTTATCATCAAAAGCTCAAAACTTACGATTAGAGTCTACATCAAGTTGTAGTAAGTAGTTGGCTGCTGGCTCCAACAAACTAATTAAATCATTGTGCCTAAATATTGCACATCACTCTCAAGATGATTTTATATGCTAGCGTAATCACAGTCCTCCCAAAGAGAATGCCGTTGATAACATGTTTTGTCACACCCACACCACACAAGTCAACGCTTTACTTTTTATAGAGGAGTGTGTGACTGCATGTTTGTGAGTAGATGGCATTTGCCACATAGCCATTTCGTTGTGACTTTGATATCTAACATGTCATATATATAGGTGTTGTTTAGCGAGAAAAATGACACGACACACACTACTGGTTGGAGTAGGAGTAAGGTAACAACAGCAGAAAATTGTTTTTTCTTCCTTGGAGTGAGTGTGTGAAGAATAAGAGGAGAAAGTGTAAAACCGCAATCAAAGTGCTCGGTAGGCGGTCCTTCCATGCGAAACCTATCTTTTTCTCTTGCTCTTTGCCAACAACTTCACTTAACCCTCGCTGCTGCTAAATATGTATATATACCGAACATACACATATCAACAATTAAATTACATCTTGTGCTACAGTAGTATGTTAGTTTAAGCTTTGCCTTATTTTTTCCCATATAGAAAATTCTACTACGTATTTCCTCCATTATAAATAATAACAACTGAAAATTTGCTAGACATATATTTTCTACGAATTATTACCCAACCACCTCCTACACCTATTTTCTCTTTCTGTTTTTGGCTTCTTTCTCATCTAGCATACATGACATGACAAAACAACAAGCTTTTCGCAACATCAGCAAAATGAGGAAGAATGAAAGTTTAGAAAATCATTAATGTTTCACTTCCTCTCACTCACTCCCAAAATCCTAATGATATGCAATGGCTTTGTTTGTGAGTACGATTGTGCTCCCCGAGTAAATTATTAGGGGCGTTAGATTGAATTTTCAAGGAAAACCTAAAACCTCTCACTCACCCACTACTACTTTCGCTTCCTCTTTGCATAGGACAATATAATTGCACAATCGCAATCTCAGCATAAAATTTTCAAGTGGAAATGGGATCAGAGCATGGAGCACAATCACAATATGCTAGATGAACAAAAGTGAATACTACAATTTGCTAACAATAATAATAACTAATAACAATAGAAGTAATAACATTACTTCTTGCTTTTTAGAGATGGGATGAACAAAAAGATGAAATGACTTGATTTCAATTTTACTCTCAAATTTCTTCTTTCCATTTTATCCTCGTGTTCTCTCATATTTTGTATCTCCATAATATGCGCTTGCCATGTCTCGCTAAGGCTAGACTACACTTGATTTGCATTTTATTTGTGTTCTTACCTTTTACATCGCACTCATTATATGCTTCTGCTGACTTTCACTTTGACTTTGCTCATTCAGTGACATGTACACACTTTGCTTCCTACTTCCTTTTGACTTTGTTTTTCAAACACGCCATTCCAAGCAATTACTACGGGAAAAATTAGGTCTTCTTTGTCTGTCTCTCTTCTAAAGTGGATATTTTCTCTGCTTGAGAGACAATTAGAGAAAGTCTTTTGATTCCTGCTTTTGCATCATGATAGTGAGTGGAGAAATTGAACTCATTTTAAGGCCTACTCACATCAAAACTAGCTGTAAAATTAAATAATATGACATGATAACGACCCAGAAAGGAAAGGATGTATGCTATATGCTGTGTGTTGCTAACGAAGAAAAATTCCTTTTTACAGAGTTTGTCTATACACATCTCCCCTCTTAAAATGTCGACGCTCTCCCAATTTCATTGCTGGCAATGTGACAGCAGTAATAGCTGTGACTGGTTTGAAAGCAGAAAGACTAGCACATGCACACTTGTATAATACCATTTGAATCAGCAATTGGGACGAAGACGAAATATGTAGACAAGATGGATAGAGCAGAGTACTGAATCGTCTTCAAACACATAATGTAAATAATCAAATCTCGGTTAGGCGCTGTGCAAGAATTCCCTAGTTATTGTGGTTGGGTGGTGGCGTCGCTTATTCGCTTCCCCATCGACATTATTGTCGACATGAGTGAGAGGATAGCTATTAAAATGGACTTTTTGACTCATGACGGAGGTATTTTTTATGTGGTGTACGTGTCGTATTTCTGGTGAAAATTGAATTCCACTAACAACCAGATACTTATACTTAAGGGAATATGCGTGCAGTTCACTATAACACAAATAAAACACATAATATGATGCGGTGGCGGCAAAAATAGAGGCTTGCTGACTCAAGTACATTTTAGTCCGCTACTGCTTTCACCACAATGGGAAATAGGTTTCGCAATTGAAAGGGATATATAGCAACGCAGTGGATGACTCAGATGGAGTAAAAGCCATAATGCGTTTTCTTTTTCAAAAGAAGAAAAGAATCAGTTTACCCAAATAGCAAATCATAATGGGAGAAAAGCCCACTTTCTCCATAGAGCGTCCCTGTCGTGAGTCGAGTGCTTTTCCTTTTTAATTCAATTCTTCCCCTTGTAGCTAGATACGCGTAAATGTATGTATGATGCTGTGTGTAGTAGTATGAGTATTCAACTCTCTTCCTCCTCTCGAGTGAAAGCTTTTGCTCCCATTATTGACATTGTGTGTGCTCCTCACATTAGAGAAACGTTTTTAAAAGCATATTTCGCAATGTTATACACTCATCATGCTTTGCTTTCTCCACTCCAAAAAAATAAAAGTTTCCTGTTCTTCTTCTCCATTTCGATTCGTGACTTTATACATCCGAAGACTGGAGAGAGAGACATAAAGTGGAAGGAAATATAAATCATAATCGCCACATTAATAATATATGTGGTGCAAAATGTTTGCCATGTTAGTACTTATGTACGAAACTATTTCACATGGAACGTCTTTTTTCCCACCACATAAATCATTCACGCACTTTTACCTAACCTGAGAATGTCACAACCCACCTCTTTTTATGTTCCACGCTCGAAACAAATTGTCACCTGAAAACTGTTCCTACCTTTTTATCCTTTTGTTCATCTGATTCTGTTGGTTGCTTCCAATCCATATCAAAGTGAAAAGTTGTAATATATAAGAGCACCAGTGGAACTATCATATTTCCCATATGATAACAGTGCACCCTTATCAGCACTCACCATGTGGGCTTAAGCTGGACAAATAACTTAAACGTTATTTCCTCGTTGCTTCAAAATTTCATGAAGTTATAGCTTAAATGAAATGGATTCACTTCCGCTGGAATGTGCTAGATAAATATAAATAGGCAATAAAAAGTAAATAGCAAAAGAAATGAGAGCACATTCTATTGATACGGTTTCATAATCATCTATACTCATGATATGATATGATCATCATGGCTTTATGACCACTATTTGCGATATTATATAACGTTTCGATTGGTTTGGCACGCACGCACTTTGATAAGTATTATAATAGCATATGATATTCTATATTTGAGACACATAAGCCAAAGAAAATTTGGTGGATCGCAGCTACTTTCAACTTCGCAGAAATATGTGAAAACCATCCGCAACAAGCCACACTCTACAATAAATTAATGGAGAGCTCAGTCACCAACACACACTGGTGTAATTATGGCAAATGCCAATATATGTGAATATGAGTACTGAGGACGTTGCTCCCTGCTATCATCAACGAGAGGGAGCGAAAGCACAGTGATGTCCGACTCATCCCCTGCTGTTGCTGACTTCAGCTTTCAGTGATGATCTCAATGTAAAAAACTACAATATTGCAAAGGAATTGAGCTGGATAGCTTTTCGCTCCACTCTCCCATGTGGATTGGGTAAAGGCCCTTCTGCAATTGCCATTTTCATATTATTTCATTCTCATCCTCTACCCAAGTTTACCTTTCATTTTGTTAGGAGGGCACACTCACATACATGTTGTAACTACACATGTTACATCCTCTCTCTCTCCCTCTCTCTAACTCTACTTCTAATGGAAGGCCAGGGAAAGAGTGGAGACAAAAACGTTTTCGTTTCTTTTTCCTATAATTTCATTCCCCGCTTTCACACTGCGTGAAAGCAAACCAATAAACCAACAACCAACGTTGACGAGACTTGAGTGGAATGGAAGCTGTTGTTTACTTTCCTCTAGGATCCACAGAAAAAACTTACTTGTCTGCATTTTGTGTACACATTCCTTCTACGTCTACCAATACATCATCATCATCAGCACGACTAGTTCCTTTTTGTACTTCCATTTTTGCAGATATGAAAAGAGAATCAGTGCAAAATGACATTTGGGAGTTGGAACAATGATAATATAATACTTATGGCAGTTATTCCCATATTCATCCAGCAATCCAAAAGTAGAAAATCCAAGTTATCGTTTATGTTGCTTTCCTCGCTATCTCAAAAGCATTTTATGATACATTATGATAGATAAATGTGTGGCTAGTGTGCACACATCATCATCAACCCCATTCTCAGCCGCTTTCTCTAAATCGACGAGTGGTGAGCTCACACCAACCATGCTTTTAATAACAATATCGTTTATGATTGCAATTGCTCCTTCTACAAACAGCATAAAGTGAAATGGGCAAGTAGTTCTTGGCGATGTTCTCTACTGCACCCCTGTGGCACCCAACAACAAAACGAATGTGCTGTATATCTGTATGCATATTCCATTACTTTACTTTCTTTTTTGGCTCTATGTGAAGTTCCTATTATGATAGGCAATACTTGCTCTTCTCACTCTTCAAATATTTTCCACTCCCTGCATATTTATTGGCCATGAAGTTGGAGATGGAGAGGAATATAATATTATGGCAGATGTCTCATTCCGTCTCGTTAAACTTTGCACTCAATCTCCTTTAAAGTTCAGAATAAGAAGGAGAAATGCATGTTATGTTGTGCAGTGCACTGTTAAGTGCATTCTAATACATACATAAGATTTTGTTCTTGAGAAATGTTCCCTCTGTTGAAAAGAGTGACTATAAAGAGACTAATGTGATTTATGCGTATTTATTCCCGAGACAATTGCTTAAAAGGCTGCATTAGCCAATCTTTTACTTTGACTTGCATTGGAAATGAGTTGGAAAGTTGGGAATAATTCTCAACTACCTCAAAGTAAAAGTGAGCGGGAGAGGAAATGAAACGAAAAGTGTGGAAAAGTATAAGTAAATTTGAGTTTGGAAAGAAAATTGGGAAAGTAGGAGTGAGGGATTGTGGTTTGTGTTTTTTCTATTTAATAGAAAAACTGGTGTATGGAAAATATACACAAGAAATTGGATATTGTTCTATTTTCGCTTAACTAGAGAAAGAAAACCCCTTCTGTATTCTTTTCTGCTTCCACTGTTAACTAAAGTATTTCCAAACCGGCAGATTCCCTATTTTCGTGTTGTTTTGGCTTAAGATTTTTACGTGGATTGTGCTGTGTGCCATATGCATGCATGCATATGCATAGCGCACGCATGACAATATAATTTTATACGATTCTTCGCTTTTCTCATTGTTTGTGTAGGGCAGAGATATCGCATCGTAGTAAAAAAAAGCTGTGAGAATCGAGTATTAGTAGTAGGGCAAACTTAAATACAAGCTCCATTCCCATTCTCCGCTCAGTTGCCAAAAACCACGAGGGTTATTTACGGCTCAAACTGCCAATAAAAGTAATTAATTGCACTCATGGGGAAACTTTTAGTTGGAGAAAGGCTTGGCTTTTTTTGAAGTGGTTTCCAACACTGTGATGATGATGATGACGATGATGCTATATGCTATTCCTCTACATATAATATATATTCATTTCCCACACACAAACACACATAGCTGAAGCTGACTAATACATATTTTTGGCTCACACTCACACAATTGTGATTATACTGCAAATAATGGAATAGAAGGTTGAATGTAGACTACAAGAAAACAGGGAGATGTACACGCTTCGCTTCCCTTTGACTTGACTTTCTCTCTTGATTTTCTCTCTCATCCCATTTTTACATTCCCAAGCTTTCTTTTCTTATATTCATTTGAAACTTATGCAAAAAAATGTATTAGATTTTCAGCAGTGAAGGAATGAGAGATGGGGGAATGAAGAGGAGGTCGCATATTAGGATTCATGTTCGCATATAATCATGCCCATGTACTTTAAATGCCTAATAATAAGTATGTGACAGCAGTATGCTTGTGTCCAATCGGCAAGTTTTGCAATAAAAACTTTTACTTACTCCTTCAACTTTTTAGGACT
>JAANSM010001970.1:0-16436 GCA_036850725.1 Orchesella villosa
TATCCATATAATATGCAGGGACTAGGGACCATTGTGCATGCATAAAAGTACTACAAAATGTATGCATGTATATGATATAAAACAAAAAGCAGATTAGAAAACTTCTCCATATGCACCTATACATACTTCTTTACTTATTAGTGAAGGAACAGAGGAAGGAGAGCTCAATACGGGAAACCGACCGACCGACAACAAACAATAATTTGAAAGTTGTAGACACGGAGAAACCGATTACTTCTGTGTGGTACTATTCCTACTTGCCTGCTGCCGCTACTACTTTGTCTTTCCATTCTAACTAAGGGAACCCTTTTTCTCACACAGATATACCCGTTCATATATGCACATTAGAAGATGATTGCATAATATCCTTAAAATGTATATAGATAAGGTTCCCTCTGTGCTCTGCACTTCAACATTCCTCCACTTGTGCGGTTTTCAAAAACAAAAGAAGTATAGAGCGGGAGAAAGCAAGAGAAATGAGGAAGTATAATAAGTAGAAATGTATGTATTTTTGCCTCAAAACTAGTAGACTCCGGCGAAAGCACAAGGACGGTTGTGGAGAGAGAAGAAAAAGCAGCCAACTTGAAAATTCCCATAGTCAGTGAGTTAATAGTGGGAGTCTTGTAGGCAGCACTACATAATATTATTTTGGTAGTCTGAGGACGAGAATCTGGCATAGTGCGGTGTGTACTACGTATGACGTATGCTGTTTTATACTGGTTTTGGTGCAACTCAAAGCTCTTAAGACAACTTCACTAGAGAGAGAGAGAGTCAGGGTTCTCTTTCAATTTTGTTTATTATGGACCAACAACTCAAGTAAATATGCATTGCCTTTCCTTCCTTCCTCACTCACCATTCATACTTATGTATATATTAAAGTTGGAATGGGAATGTAATATAATAATAGGAATAAACTAAGTTTTCAACTTATTGCTATTGCCGTCCATGAAAATTTAGAAAATTTATTTCTTTATTCTCTATTCCTCTTTCTCTCTCTCTCTCTTCTTCCAGTCTTATTTCTAAACATCTCCTTTTCGCTCAATTATTCAGCTGAGAAAACTTGTAAAAGCTTTTCTACTTCATAGTTCCCTTGTCTATCTCCTTTTCACTCGTTCGTCTTTCATAATATTCATCATTATCATCATCGTCATCTTTATCAATTGAAAGAACGGGCAAAGAGAAAAGACAATATTGTGAAGAGTATTGCGAGTGGAGGAAGAGAGAGAGAAGCGGAATTGAATGAATGCAATCTGAAATACATTCTTGTGTGTGTGCATTCACATCCTTCTTGGAGATGTGAGAGTGGAGTAATTCAAAAATGATTAAAGTAAGTAGGTTCCTAAAGCCGAATTGTGTTGTATATTGTATCAGGCTTGGACCAACATCATCATCATATTATCAGAGCAGAAACTTGTGATATGATGAATGAATGAATCAAGAGAACTCGAACAAGCTATGTATTGTGTCGCTTGATATATCTATATAGTATATGTTTATGTACTTTTGTATGTCATTCACTCGAGTGAGATCAATCTTATCACAACTGGGAAAGAGATAAATAGTAGTGTGCAACGTAAGGAAAGGTAAATATAGTGGAAATCAAAACTAGAAACTTTTTAGTCATTGATACTCTCCTGAGTTAACGTATCATTGACGTTGTTCCTGTTGTTGACGAGTTGACTTCCTCTCTCCCATTCTATTTCTGATACTAGGGATGAAAAACGTTAAACTAAACTGTCAACGACATCCCACATTTTCCCTTTTGCAGAAAATTCAGATACAGACAAAAAAACCTGGGCAAAATCTAGTTCCAAAAACTGGTTTGGCAAAGTTGTGATTTGTATTGTGAATGAGGAAACTGCTCTTCTGGCCGGAGAAGATAAAGAGTTAGAGAGAGAGAGAGAGAGAGAGAGAGAGAGTATAGAAAGTCATTGGAGAAAACTGTGTCCTTAGCCAGCTCTCCTTGTAATTCAATTCAAATATCGCTGGATAATTTAGGGAAAATATTAGAACAAAACCCTTTCCTAATATTAACTACTGCCAAGAAACGGACTTTTAACGAGATGGATGGTTGGTGGTCCTTCAAAATACGAAGGGAAGACAAAAACAAAACTCGATGCTGCTCTAAACGCTATACTCATTGATGCTGACAAACAAGCAGCAGCAGTATATTACGAATAGACATGATATAGGTCCACATGATTCTATGCAAAATATGCCAAATGAATCATGAAAAGGATGAGACGAGAGTTTTTGGAGTAGGCACTATATTCATATCACATATTTCTTGTTATATTACTCACGCCACTGAATCATATAATATTGTCATGGACATGCCAACATTACGCAAACTTATTAAATGGTACGCATAGTAAATCTACATACATATATATATATATACTCAGTCCTTAGGTTGAGTACACTCCTTGCTTACCAAGTTGTTGTAGGAAGACACCAAAATTAGTATGCAATTTGGATGGTGGTAGATCGGAACTAATCAATTTATGGAAGACGTTTTCAGCTTCATGAGTCTTGTTTAATATGTTGTAGCAGGCACCCAGATAATGTAAGGCTTCCACATGAGACGGATCAATGTTGAGACATTCCTCCAAGTGCTCCAGAGCCTCCTTATATTTCGCATTGCGCCTGAAATGACAAAGCAAGACTCACAATGTACATTAGCCTTGTTCCCCATCAAATTTTACTAGGGAAGCTTTGCATAAAAATTCAACCCAAGATATATCGCTAGTATCGCATGAATTACGCAATTTTTTTTCTTCGTCGGAACCTAAGCTCTGAGCTCACAATAATAGGTACGTATTTCAATTAAATTAAATATAAGAGAAAGGAACGAAATTTAGGTTGACAGGACTTAATTCAATTTCCCCTTTTGTGCTACATAATATAGAGAGAGCTGCGTGTCGTCCTAACAATAATTATCTGAATAGCATTATCGTATTGCTACTGTAAAATCCGATAATCAGCAAGAGCTGGCCTGTGCATGGAAAAGTTCAAGACAACTTGAATTTTGGAATTGGCTCAACACACTGCTATTGCTATCAACTCTATTGGTTTGTGGAGGAGCCAGAGCTACATTTCTTGTACGTAAATCTACAATTAATTTCCATTAGGATAGGCAGGAAACCGAGACAAATTGCAAATTGGAAAAGGAAATAAGGTGGAAAAGGGTTTGGTTTTTGTCTGTGTGGATATATAATCGTTCTGCAATCTGCACTGACTGCACCCAATAATCTATGGACCCAATCAACCTATTTCGTTTGTAATATAATACACACGCATAGGTAATATATATACATATATATTTACATATATATCTGTAACACTGTAAATATATATATATATTGTATAGTTGATAAATTGGAAACTGCATGAAATATAAAAGCTTTGAGCTTATGCTTATTATGTATTATATAGTAAGGAACAAGGCGGTAATATGATCACATAAGAATCAAATGTTTTCTGCCCTTTTAATAAATCTCCAATTAGACATTGTATCATCTCTTGCAGAAAATCAAAGGGAGACTTAAACAATTTTCTTGTCATGGGAAAAGAAAGGGGAAAAATAGAGCATGACAAAAGGCTGTTGAAATAAATTAGAGCAATGTTTCCCTTCTTTCATTTCATGATGACAGACATAGACAAGCTGGAATGAGAGGGAAAAACAACGTCAATAATCATAAAGTTTTGTGTTAGTTCTCGCGATTTCTTTCCACCTCCAACATCCAACGTCACTGCCATTCTAGACTTGCTGCCAACTTGGTATTTTTTGAGAGAATAATAAACTCTTGTTTCATATACCTACCTTCACAAAAAGTACAAAAATCCTATTGTAATATGCGAATGATTTACGCGCAAAGTAGACCTTAGAAAATTACAAGATTACATGGGTGTTTAATACATTGAAATTGACAAGAAAATGAGAGGAGGAAAAGAGAGTGAGTGATAGTGATATGAGCAACGTGTGATTTTAATAATGACAAGCAATCAAGGAGAGAAGAAAAATGAGACTCAATAAAAGATGTTGTGTTTCAGTTTCTCTTCTACTGTTTAGCTTAGCTTTCTGTACTAATTAGCACTTTTTACTATAGCTCTGACTACACTCACTCTGTCATTATTATTATTAGTTGCTGGTTGGCAACTTTCCCTTCAACATTCAATACCAGCTACCGCACCGCCAATCTGGAAGGTACAACTTTTTGAATGAAATCATGATGGAAAATGAGTCACGCGTTTTTGCTGTTCTTCTATACGGTAAAATGTTCCAATAAAGTGAGACTGAAGGAGCATAATATTAATTACAAGCAATCCATTTACTTTGGATCCAGTACAAGTGTAAAGGTAACAGATACGGAAAGGAAAGAAGTGAAATTCCAATGAGTAGAGAATATAAGAGGAGGAAACGCGAGCATCTCAAAAAGGTTTAGTTGTTAGTGAGAACGCTTTTACATCAACTGAAGGATAATATTAAAATCAGCCTACTAAATTTGAAATCTTTTCCAACAGGAAAACTACAATTTTTTATTTCTTTAAAATTCTTATCCTCATTTTGAGTTGGGGCCATAATTCCTATAATAAATAAAATTCACGGGGGCATGAAACTGGCAACAGAGCAAGGAAATGTAAAGAACGAGGGACTTTCTCCGTTTGTCAAGTTGTAGTGATGATGACAAAATTTGATTTTAAATTAGCAGGTAGCAGGTTGTACGTAGGTAGATTTGAAAGGTACCTACAGAACGGTGAGTGAAGCCTTCTTAATTTCATCTGTTCTCTATAGTCCTGGAATCTAGCAATGTGAAATTAAATCTTATGATGATATTATTTAACTCATTCTCTGACGATTATGCTTAGCTCACTGTTCCACCTCCTGAGCAGCCGAGTTCAAAATTATGTGAGCATAGAGCACAACCTCTTTTGGCAGTAAACTATGGAGGTCTAAGAGAAACACTGTGTTTCACTTTACGTACATTTAATATATTATTTACTCTAAGTTGGATATGTTGGAAAAAGTCACCCGTATTTTTTCCCCTGCTCTAATCACATCACTTTAGATTGAGCTTGTTTATAATTTTCGTTCAGCTTAGGCTTCCTACATCCTACAAACAACATAACACAGTGTCGTGTGACTGTTTGTGAGTGCCGCCCAGGGAGAAAATCTCTCCGTAATGATATGCTGTCCTCCTATATGGCAACTCCTGTTCCGCTCCTTGTAAAGGATATTTTTAGTTGAATTTGGAACTCTGTATACTATATCAATATTGTAGCATAGGCATAGCCATAAACACTTCGTAGAGGAGAAGAGAAGCGCGGGGGGAGAGCAGAACGCGATCGGAAATTGGAGCTTGCCATTGCCAGACTGCTAATTATCGTCAGATAGGCATCAAGTTACCGTGCAATTAAGCTATTTCTTTGGAAAAAACCTGTAATCAAGACAAATTTTCACCAGCTCCCAATTTTTATCTAGGTTGAATAAAAATGTAGCTAACATTATAACGAGGTAACCCCCTATATAAATCTTATATTAATGTGTCTTGACCTCACACTTCTCGCACTATATATAACATATTAAAAGTTCTCGCACAGAATGAAACAAGGAAAGCGCAAATGTGTTGGTATGTCACAAATAGTATATGTGTGTATATAACATTTTACTGCTGGCGAAGTTTCATTACTACTTATTCCCCCTACTAAATTTTACATGACAGTCTTATCTGACCTTATTACAAGCACAATCCATGCTCCGTCGCACAAACACAAAACCATCGCATAGATAAGCTATCTCAACAAATTTTTATTTGAAGCAATTATTCTCTTCATTGTCAATTGAATCGGGCATATATCTGTCAGGAAATTTACATACATGCAAGTGTAAGCCTTCCTTTTTTTATAACAACACATTTTTATTTGAAGCAATTATTCTCTTCATTGTCAATTGAATCGGGCATATATCTGTCAGGAAATTTACATACATGCAAGTGTAAGCCTTCCTTTTTTTATATATATTTTGTTGACACAAAGGGGAAAGTTAAGTATTTTCTCTACACAATGCGGAGTAATTGAATGTGTATATAGTATATGTACGTGTGAGGCCATTCGTGTTTTTATATTGACGTTTTCAGATCTAGATTTCAGTACGCAATGACTTTGATTGTTGTAAAAATGCTGGTGGGACATTAAACTAAAGATTTTATTGCTTCCCAAGAGATAAAAAGAGAAAATGACATGAGAGACAGCATCTAGGAAGAAAGTGGATTCATTATAGAAGGACATGGATCTCTATTCTACACTTACAATATTCTTGGAAAACAATTCACTCCTTTAAATACATCAGTGGGATTTACTCTTTAACAAACAACAGGGGCACAAAATCTCAACTCGTCGTAATATACATTTCCAGTGGCAGAGCAGGAGGCAGAGCTTACACAAACAAAAATGTAAAAGAGAAATGAGGATATCAACGACGTGAGTCACTCACTGGGAGAAAATGTAATGAAACAGTAAAAGTAACAGAAAAACATCTCAATAGGCTGCGGGAGGTCTATCCACAAGTCTTTTATTACTTTTTCCTCTCTTCTCCTCTCCTTTACATCCACTCACTTGACTCCAACTACAACTGCTCCTCCACTCTCTATCTTCCTATTCCTGCTTTTCTCCTCTTTAACACTTATTACGTGAAGAAGAACACCACACCGGAAAACCTGAATGGTGTTTTCGTCAGTAATACTCAATGCCAATGTAAAATTCTACTGTTTGATGGATATTATGTGCCTTCTTGTCATTTAAAACATCTCATCCCTCACGATATTGTGGGTATTGGGGGGCCAAGCAATGTCTTTACAGCTTAACATGATAAATAAAAGGAAAAAAAGTTTACAACTCAGGTTTTTACTTACATGTACAATACTCCTAAGTTGAAATGTGCTCCACCGTGAGCATGATTGCCCCGGATGGCTCTTAAAAACTCGTTTTCCGCAACGATTGGATCATCCAACAAGGTACCGAGATTGTTGTGTGCGCTTGCATACTCTGGCCATAATCTGGTGAACATTCCAAGTAAAAATGAATAAAAAAATTAGAAAACAAGCTTTGAAACTCAAAAACGAAACTCAACGATTTAGTATTCAGCACTTTTTTGTTATTACCGAATTGCTGTGGTGTAATGCTTGATTGCCTCCTTCGGATTTTCCATATCTTTTTGCATGTTGGCATAATTGTAAGTGCATCTTGGCATTTAGTGGGTTGTCCTTGATACCAGATCTGGTTAAAAGAAATGAAATAGTGAATTCAGTTTTTTAATCAAATACATATAAGTACACGGGCCCATCTGCTCAAGTTTTTGTCCATGACAAATATGAATATGAAGAATGTCAACGCAAATTGCTCACCTAAAAAGTGCAAGTCTTGATTGCCACACGGCATTTCTATTCCACGTTCGAAGTCCATAGGTAACCAGAATAAGGCACACAAAAAGCAGTGACAGCTTTCGAATATGAAGAAAGTCACTGTTGTTGTGTCTGTCATGGCTCTTCGCTTTTGATGATGATGATGATGATGAAACTGATACGCTACTGTTTTGGGAGGAGAGCTCAAATGCTGACTCGCTCTTGTGGTGCCTCTGATTCTGCTGCTGTGGCTGATGATGACTATTATGATGCGTAGAACTCAATGTAATTGCTCGTTTGATAGCTTTGATTAGTAGCAAAAAGCATTCCATGCCATGAACAGTGAGAATGCAAACCCCCAAACTGAAATGAATATGTTCAAAAAGAAAGGAATCAAAGAGGATTCAAACCAAGAGGAAAAACATCATTTTAGACGGAATTTTGAATAAAATCTAGTGATGTTCATCAACATCTAAGCATACATATATGATATAAAGTATCATTATCTTACATATTTTAGGCATATCATTAAAGAACTCGGATATGCTGCCCCATTTCGATATCAAATGTTGGGGAGACTTTCGATCAAAATGATTTGATACCAAAATGGTCTATAGGAAGATGGAAATGCAATGCATTTTGTATGATCTCACACTGAGAGAGTCAGTCAGAGTCAGCGAGTCTTGACAAGGATATTTTTTCACTCAAACGATCGCAATTTTCCTTTTCCTGAGTGCCTTTCCATCTTCCTCTTGACGCAGGTATGGAACGTACGTATGTCAAGCGCTCCCTCGTTTTATGATGAAACTCATCAATAAAACATGCAAAAGTGACGAGGTAAGCGATAGCATCAATATGTTGCTTTTGTTTTTGTCATATCATCTCATCCCGATTTCCCCTGCTTCATTCGTGTACTCACCCACCCATCTAATACCTCTATTTCCACCCACGAATAAGTGAGATGACACATAATGTGTGTTTCTGCCTCTACATATNCCCGATTTCCCCTGCTTCATTCGTGTACTCACCCACCCATCTAATACCTCTATTTCCACCCACGAATAAGTGAGATGACACATAATGTGTGTTTCTGCCTCTACATATAAAAAAAACTCGAGCGGATTCCAGAATTGAATTGGGACTTGGCAGCCAGGTACGTTGGAAGTTGTAGGTAGGTGCAGTCACCGTTATTGATATCATTTGCGTACAGCCCTTCTTCCATCACCTTTGAATCCTATGTGGCGTATCAGAAAGCGCTTTCCCTTTAGCAAAAAGTATTTTGCTGTCTTCGCATTTGTATTCTGTCCCAGCATACCATTTCATTTCAAGTTGAAAATGAGGAGAAATGCGAACTCAGTATCATTAGAGAGGACTTATCGTCAGTCAGTTGCCGTCTCTAATACATCAAAACAGTTCACTTTTCTTCAGATTTCGCCCCCATTCTCAGCTTCAAACTTTTCATTATTGCCAAAATCTTAATCGCATAATCTAATCTGCTATCACATGACTACAGTCAGCACATTTACAAATTCGTTTTCACCACCATGAAATATCATTTCTATGATAATTTCGTGAAGCTGGCAAAAACAGGGTTACCTTTCGTCATCTGTACAATATTTAACTCATTATATTTTCGCAGAAGTTTGTTGGGCTGAGCTGCTGAACTTATTCCGATTGGGATTTTGCGTTTGACAGACTTATAATCAAACAACTTCACAAAAGCGAGTATAATTAGGTCGTGTGTGTCTACAGAAGCGCTTAATAAGAATTAGAAGGCTAAATTGGATGTCGATGGATGGATGAATTCAGAATTAGGAAATCATAAAGGTTGAATGAAAGTAATATCGAGAGAGAAAGAGAGAGAGAACAAAGATGTTGTGTAAACGTAAGGAGTTATGTTCATATAAATTACATGAATGCAATACATTAGGACTATAAATAATGATGCTACACATATATTTTTAAACATATTTAAAGCAAACATAACAAGAACGAATGTTTTTACCTTGGAGTATATAGAATCCTTTCAGCTACAACGAACCCAACAGGAAATAATAGATTAGACGCAGGAAGAAACGGGACGGAGAGAAAGAGAAGAGCAACAAAGACAATGGTCCCTAGATATCGATAATGAGGATTCCCTGTCACTGTCCTCTTTGTGAGTGAAAGAGAAATAATAATAGGGACGGGAGGAGTAGGAACATGTGGGAAAATCGGGTTCATTCTTTCCTCCTCCAGCTCGTCGACCCTGCTGCTGTTGTTGCTGCTGCTCCAACTCTGTCAACTGTTTTTGACTTTTTAAGGACAATCCTCTGACCTGGGAATCAAGAGACAAGAATCTTTACAATATGATGATGACGGTGATGGAGTGGTAGTGGAGATGAGTAGTAAACTTATATTTATACATGTACATGTGATGTTAGATACAATTTCATTATTACACAAGAGAACAAAGAGAAGAGGAGAAACCTGATAAAAATGACATGACTGCTTGTCTACATGCAACGTAAAAAAACCTTAACGTAACAACGTTATCATCATAGTTTTTTTTCTAGCTCTCTTCAGCAATGTGATTCCTAGACAAAGCAAAAAATGAATGCTACTTATAACAAAAACTATATACATAACAACAAAATTATGTTTAACGAGTTGCCTTTATTCATTTCCACTTTTAGAGATCCTGGAACTCGTCATTTGTATGGATTTCGGATCAATGCAACCATTTAAATGTCAGAGAAGGATGTCATTTCATTTTGATGTTTTGCGAGAAAAAATGAAAAATTAATTTGTTCGTGGAAATCATTCTCGTCACATTGAAATCACTTTAGTTTCAGACATGGGGATTCATCGTGAGAGTCTTGTCTCGTCGAGTTGGTACTCCAAATAAATGATAGAGCTTGTAGACTTGATGAAATCTCATTTTTTTCGCTTGCAAAACGATGAGAATGCCGACATACTCAATGCAAATTATAGTACTTGAATAGAAGACTCACTGGAAGAATGAATTTAATCAAAGCCTTTTCTACGAAATCGGTATAGAAAAATTTGGAATGAGTTGATTGAATACTTGTTTGTCGCCTATTGTTAATGTCAAGCCCACTTCAAAACTGGGAGTTAGCTTGTTTCCTGGACTTTCTCAGACTTAGAAAATGAGGGGTGCTCGTTACATTCTTTCGTGAGTAAAGTCATCAATCTTGATGCGCAAAACGTAACAAACGAGGCGAATTTCCCCATTCGGCAACTAAGTATTTCTAAAAAAATTAACATCAAGTTGACGCTACAACCTCAAATCAACAAGACATGGAAACAATTCTTAATTTAGTTTTCGCTTTAATTGATAGAAAATAGTATTACTTTGTAACTTATTTAAATCTTTTGAGATAGATCAGCGTAAAAATGAAACGTTAGCAAGTGGGATTTGAAGTACCATGTCAATATACATAAAAAGGCTCGCGCGCTCGTGAAAAATGAGGCAAATGAATATCGAAACAAGTGGAAATGGAAGCCCATCTGCAATTATAAATGATTGTATTTCACTAAAAAAGATGTTTTCAACTCTACCCCCATGAATTTCATAGTGATACCAAAAATAGTATAGTCAGCGTAGAAATACATAGCATTTTTTTTTCACAATTACAACTTCAAAAAATCATTTTTACGGTCATGGTCAAATAAAAAAGTTGAAAAAGGAGCAACCTGATTTTACTAGACAAGTACAAAGAACCGCAAAGAAAGACGTTGAAACCACTCCACAAACAGTAACCACATGCACCCGACCATACCACGACAACCGCAGCATGAGTCTTGACTATTTATCTTCATTGACTTCATCCCAACAAAAAATGCACAGCAGCATCAACAGAAAAAAAAACTTTTCCTCATTTTATGAACTGTATCACATTACAACGGAAACCATCAACATTCTCATCATACTGCTTTTCCCTACTGTTTCTCCTTGCTGCACCCGTTTCTTTTACTAGTTTTTTTTCACTTTAAAGGGTGCTTTGTACATTTTTCGGAGATAATATTCTGCATAAAAATATGCATGAACACTCAAAAAAATCCAGTTAATGTAATGTATGCAGACACCCATGCGAACAGGAACCACTCGAGAAAAACAAGTTGCAAATGGACTCATCAGGCAACATTATTCTTCTTATCAACAGCTACCACATCAATATAACTATCATCATCATAACTACAATGTCATTACATCACCATCATCATTATACTTATTCATATGATCATCATCCACACATAAAAACACTCAAACATGGCGTTTATTTCATCTGGGAAACTGGCTAGCTTTTTCAGTAAAAGGCTTAACCAACCGACAGATGGATAGATGAATAGCAACCTTTCACTAAAGTGAACAGTCCATTTGTCAGCACAGAGAAAGCAAGTATGAAAAATAGCCTATTACCCAGAATTGTAGTCGGCTTAGCACATCTGAACAAGTGGAGTAAAATTACAGGGAAGGAAAGAAAAAAATCGAAATGGACAAAGCCATAGAAGTGAAAGCTGCTCTAGTTCGCAGTCTAGTACTCACTCAGGCCTCCTCTTTTCCTTGGAGTCATCATCTCCTCCTTTTCCCCAGTTTTATTTAGACTTTTTCTGTGAAATGAAAAGGAGAAGCTGGAGTAGGGCTTTACCCAACACACAACTTTACCTTTGTTACCTTATTCATCCAAAGAAACAAAACAAGTATTTTTTTGATGGGCTACATATGTAAAAAGTAAGTAACACGCATTTCTTTAGTCCAAACCCACTTATATATATATATTTTCTATGGTGCTTTTATGATAGTGTGGTGACTATATAGAGAGATAACATGTGCGTGTCCATACAGTTCTCCTTACAAAGATTAGAGTTTTAACTTGAACTAGTTTGATTGGACTTTTTTCACTATTCTTATGCAGCGGTTTCCTTTTTCTCTGAATGCTCAGAGTGAAAAGTAAATTCCAAAAACAGAGGAGGAGGAGAAGAGAGAAGGCAAGTATCAAAAACATCAAAGAATCCTTTCCTTTTTGCTCTCACTTCATTTCACTTTTTTCTTTTTTACGTGTTCTTTCTTCTTTACTCCACTTTTTATTGAACTTTATATATAAGTACATGGAAAGACTATATGACCATTTTGTTTTTTCTTGTTCCTTTTTTAACATTCGTAATCATCTGTAACATACTGCATGATTCCCAGTAAAGTTAGGAGTGGATAAGATGAATTGCGTTCATGTTCTTCCTTACTTGACTTACATTTATAGTTTCTACTTTTTATTCACTCACTCGCTACTCGCTCAGCTACTTCTTTTTACGCCCAGCTTTAACATTAACGTTAAAGAATATAGTTACACATAAATTATTGTGATATTGATATAAATAGAAGATGGATGTGTTTTCGTCAAATTATGTTGACCAGCAGGAAATGTAATGTTAGAAATAGATCATAAACAAAGGGGAGCAAACCAGAAAGCTTCAGCTTGTAACTGCGTAGTTGAACGTTTTACTTATTGAGTGACCGTACGTAGGCTGTTTACTTGGCAGTTTTCTTTTTCTAAGAATGACCATTTAAATTGGTTTAAGATTTGCTACTTCAGTAGGTATTACATATTTCTATTTGATGTCTGATTATCGGCATGTATTGTGGTTTTTGAGGTAAATTGAAAAAGAAGAAAATTTTGCTAGGCTTAGCTAAAAAATATCAAACAAATTGATTGACGTTTTATTACCATGTACATATTCATATACGAATACACAAAAAAAGATACAATATATAGGGCTTCGGACCAACCTTTAAGATGAAAGCTCGATGTAGGAGAAGAGAGAAAGCGAGATAGAAAAGTGCGGTTGCAAGATTTCTCAGATCCCATGGTGATTCAATCAAAGGAATTGATCCCATTTGCCAGTCATAGCTCAGTCGATATGGACAGATTATTAGCCAAAAGTTATATACGGGTAGGAAAGCATATGTCAGGAATCTGAAAGGAGAGAAAGAAGAGAAAAAAAGACCAAGAAAATATATAAAGTCAACAGTTTCTTTATACCTTCACTTTCACATACTCTTTGTTACCATTTATGATTATCGAGCACAAAAAAAACTCCAAGTCGGTTTAAACTGGCTGTCGTATTAAGTTATGGTAGCTGTTATGAAACGTACCTGGTAAGGTCTGATTTACAATAAGCTGCAGGATTATCTTGTCGACTAAAGCGGGGAAAAGTGCCGTTCATGATGGCTATGCGGAATCCGAGGCTGATGGCAACCTGGAAATAAAAAAAAGAGGCAAGGTATGCAGACAATTGACGGACAGATAAAGAGATTGAATTTTTTTGGAGCTTCGTAATGCCCCAAGCCTTCAGTAGACAACTCCATTAGTAAAATATCTGATTCGAGGATTTCTCAGATATAATGCGAAAGACGTTTAAGATGGGAGCAAATTTCATATTTATCATTTCGGAATAAAAGTTAGATCAATTAAGAAAATGCATAAACACTATCTATATTTATTTTTTCATTTCGATTGAATTTCATGAAAACATGTTTTCTTCAAACACAATCTCTAGTTGTGGTCATGGTGGGTTCCCCAAAAGGTTTGTCATTTATCATATTTTTGACATTACAGTACAATATGTCAGGGTTGATATTAATGCTATTAAAATTTCAGGAGCAATGTCAGTCACTATCGGTAAAATATCTTCGTTCTGTTACAACTGAAGCCTTGTCTCTCAGAGTAACAACCCAAAATAAATAGAAATGGAACCCTGTGTTTTAATAAACTGTAATGGATTTCCAGGGGGAGGGGGGAACAAATAAATGTACGAGTGATTGTTCACCAAGAATGAAACCAAGAAATCAAAGCGAGCACAACTCTCACAACGATGGAGAATCACTTTTATTGCAACCATAAAGCCAATGTTTGCTACCAATGTGTAATATTAGTCAAGAAATCACAACAGTTTCACTTACCAACATGATTAGAAGCGTGACTCTTTGTCGGAGTCGGGAATGACATTGGGTGTCCACTTTTGACAGCTGCCACCTGACCCTATGAATTCCCCGTCATTTTGAGCAACAACCACGTTTGAAAGGAAACAAATCCCCAACATCCAAAATGTCATTGGCCCAATCGCAGCAAAACAGTTGTGTAAACACACCATAAAAACAAAACGTTTAAAAGGTAAGAAAGCAACACTACATGACAAATAACATTTTTATGGAAGAAGAAACTCAAGTAAACCCTCTGTGTTCCAATGAAATACTCGAATTTTGAAAGGCTTAGTCGCTAATAGCAAACCTCTTTGTGAGCTTAAGTTAAAGTAGTAATGAAATTTGACAAAGATAATGTACATGTCAAACTGGTTGGTAAAGTGTGCACTATAAAATTGCTTCACTTCTTAAAATAAAGTAAGTTAGTCAGAAAGCAGTAAAGCTATTAGATGTTGTTAGTTTTTGGGTCTATCGTCACGTATATGAAGAACGTTACAATTTCCTGATAGAATATGGTCCATGTCGGTTGCCATTGAGTTACGGTGAGTTTATCACCTAAGCGAGTGAGTATCCCTCTGGACACTTTCTCCAGACATTCTTACTACATTACAAAAACTAGGTACATTAAGATTAGCAGAGATGAGTTTAGGAGTCAAGTGTGGAGTCAAATTAAAGGACTTTGCTATGTCATAGGCTTTTACCGTTGCGATTTCTCATACACCTTCTTCATCCCATTTTCTCTTGCTTGAAGCAGTGCTTTGAAAATTGACATGGGAGTGGGATGGAAGGTAGGAGTACGTAAGTATGCTTACATATTGTGCCTATATAGTATTTATTCTTCGTGAAAGCTATGATTGTGTATTGTTGTGTGCTATACTGATTTATACAAAGTGCACATGAAAATGAGTTTCAGTTGAGTTGACACAAGGCAGGGAGAGAGAAAGAGGAGCGTTGTGACTGTGAGCTTTTTGGTTTTTGTCCTCCATAATATTATTAGATTATCCATAACATGTGTGGGCATTAGAGGGTTTGCTCCCGTTTTTCTATTGAAAGTAACGAAAGCTATAGCTCACAAACAAGCCTTAATAATTTAAACCGACAAAAGACAAAGTGTAAGCATATATACTTCTACATAAAATTGCTTTCACTGTTGTTCCTATACATAATTATAATCATTGTCATTCTCAGAAGTGCATGTGTATATGTATCCAACTATATTATATTTATAGTGGTACGATTTGTGGAATCTGGTTGGAAATCTCTTCGAACGACTAAAAGGACTCTTTTTCTGTGGTAAATAGCTATTCTGAGTGCCTCCACACACACAATATATATATGGAAGAAGTAAACCAACGTCTTTTTACTCTTGTCTCAATTCTCTGCCTTTTTACTACTCCATCCATACCCTTATTCCCTATCCATGTCTCTGACCTTACCAACATGTTTTATTCTTTTAGTCTAAGATCTTTCACTATCTCTCTGTCTATTTGCTTTTGTGCTTTATGTACGAAAGGAAAGACGGAAGAAAACCATGTTTGAGACTATTTTTCCTCTCATCATCCAACTGTCCTCTTATTTCTTCTCCCGCGAGGTAAACTACAGCACACACATGTAGACACAAGAAAGTCGGAGATAGAGAGGAAGCGAAAAAAAACAAGAGTGGGAAGGTGATTGGTTCTTCAACTTTCTCATCCTTCGTCCTTTGGAAAAATTGTCTTATTTTGTGTGCTCACCTGAGGAAAGCACAAATAGCATTTTTGTCAATCTTTCTATATACATACATATATATGTCTAAGGGGAATGACTTTAGGCAGATAACCTACGGCAGGGAAATTGAAATCACTTTGGAATCAGTAAACGGGAAAGATGAAAAATTGCCTGAAAAATTTGTGAGCATATAAGTACATACATACATTACATAGCAGTACATTTCGGTATCCGCAAAATCAATTACTCATGTACACACTCGAAAACGCTTATCATATTTGTGTATTTAATCTCTTTGTTATCCTCTTTGTAACTTCCTGTATCCTTCCTATTTCATTTCTGTTGAA
>JAANSM010001971.1:0-16436 GCA_036850725.1 Orchesella villosa
TTTATACGTCATATTATATTCCTATACCCACACTCATTACGTGTGAAGCTACACTGTTGGGTTAGTTATAGTTTTTGTATTCTCTACAATAACACAGAACACAAATGTGTGCTGCGATAGGGTAGCACTAAAACTTTGTTTCTGTGTTGGGTAGTTAGTTCGGTTTGGTACATGTGAAGAACTGCTGATTGCCGTTGCGTGTCTTGTCCCATTCCATACAGCACCCCACAAATGAATACAGATACCATTCAGATACCAATACGTGTATTGGAAACAATACAGATGTGCTTATGCCTTTTTCATGCAAGCGTTATACGAGTATTGTTGTGATCAGAGTTTTACGTTAGTTTGTTGGTATTCCATAAAGAGGGTAAAATTACTTGGTAGAAATTAGCAATAATTAAACTAAATACCGAAATTAAACAATGCAATGAATCACTAAAGAAAAATGCTCTTTAGTATCGCCGCATTAAATTAGAAACATTGTTATTGTATGTAAAATAGGTTGAACGAACGGAGTTGGTTAAAATATTCGCGATTGTTATAGCTTCTTAATTTTTAAACTCTGCAATATGCTTTGTTTCCTCAATCTCGTCTATCTGAAGTCGGTTAGAAAATATTTGGAATACGTTATATACTTTTTCAATCGTCGAGTTTGACCATTTTCTTTAAAATCATTATATGACAAAACGGGATGTCCGCTTTAAACCAAACTTTACCCGACCGACTGCCATTTATGCCTTCAAATAGTTAGCAAGATACCTACATCATCATCTGAGCGTGGTAATCAGTTTTTGATGTAGTTAATATTACGGCTTAGCTTTGTTGGCTTATGCAGAGATTATTGTGGCTTAGTGGCAAGCATATACATGCGATGCAAAGTGATAAGGCTGAGAGGTTCAGGTTCATAGGACATCGCAACATATCGCAGCAGCAGAATGGATATCATATCACCAACCAGTATGCATTATTGTATTTGTTCCCTCTCTATATCTTGTATGTGTAGTAATGCACAATATTGCTTCACATTACGCACATTCACATCATTCACTTAGTCACTCACACCGCATACAAACTAGCATTAAGACGATGTGCAAGATTGGTTAAGTGGAGTATGCACTACCACCACCACACTTTTGTGCCCCGTCCCGTTCTTTGTAGCATATGAGGATATGTTATGCCTTGAAAATGTGAGAAACTCTCCTTCTCCTATATCAAAATTGCATATATACGTTCATATATATGTAGTATGTATAGTTATTAGCTTTATACATGTATGTACTTCAATATAATGTTCTTTATGCATCTACTCTTGTGTTTGTGTGGCAATAATATTATTCCCAGGTAAAACCCCTCTCTTACTTTAAAGAGCTTCAACCAGCGAATCTGTGAGGAAAAAATAGTTCCTTCACATTTCCAGAGAATTCAGGATAATAGTAAATACGTCTACACATCATCTCAAGTCTGATGATGTTCAAGTTGACAATGATGATTAGTCAGCTAGTAAACCAAAGGCATATCATCATTTTCCATCATCCCGTCAACCAACTAAAGCTTGAATTAAATGGCAGGAGTGAGCCAAAAGAGAGGAGATTTTGCAGCTGCATCCTTCATCACGAAAAAATCAAAATGGCAGACTAACAAACTTATACGGAATATCATGCGATACGATACAGAATATAATATAAGTACAACCAGCCGTGAGGATAATTATCCTTGTCGTTGAAAAACTCTTTTTTATTTTACTCATTCCGTTTTCACATCACTGTAATATAATATTCATTCGGTTCAATTTAAACACATATAGAAGACTGCTGTACCAACAGCTAATTTATATTGGATACATATCTAAACAAAAGTCAATTTTTCATTTCAAGAATAGCCTACATGATAAGTACAAAATAAAGTAGCATATTAAATTTCATGTGTACATTAAATATTGAATTAAAATATATATGGACGATTGCGCACCTTTCTCACTTCTTATCAACATTCAACCATGCTAAACTACTTCCAAAAAATCGGACGTATCATTCCCTTCCCACCGAGGGCCTTCTTAAGTATGCATTCTATGCACAAAATCCATAAATTAAATGATCTGCAACTAAAAAGCCATCTTTATTAAATCCGTCTTATCTGCTGCACTATATGAATGAACAAGACGGTAACACCAAATAAAATAACTACCGCGTTAGAATTTGATTTTAACGGACGTGTGCATAATCATCATTTACATACGTATTTTATAAACTGCGCAACGAAATTCGCTTGACTAAATTGGGTTTGTATTATTATTGTCACTTGTAAAGTCTTGTTACATGACTTGTAGCGGAGTACTCTCTAGCTAGCTAGTGGTAACTGGCTGAACTGTATAACCTATACTCACCTCGTATATATTGACGATCATGAGTAACAATGACTAAATATTACGTTAGATTCATTGGTTATAATATTTCTAAGCATTCAAGAATTTGTAACAAGTTGTAAGTTTATCACTGAATCGTCGTTTTTATTGTCTTGTTTAAATAAGGTATATAACCTAGCCTATATACTAAAAAAGTGTGTATGTACTTTGGACTCANCTAGCCTATATACTAAAGAAAGTGTGTATGTACTTTGGACTCAATAGGGGAAATATGAGAGAAAGAGAGAGAGAGTTTGTCTCTTTTGGCTTCATGAATCCCTCACTGCAATCAACTGTAATTAACACCTCATCGTTTCATCTAATATAATTACAAAAATTGATATCCAATTCATGTATATGTTAAACTGGAAATTGGAAGACTTGTGCAATATGTATATGTACAGGTAGAGAACAGTTTAGTATTCTGTATTATTGGCAAGAAAGTGGAATGATAAATGCAACACGAATTTTTCCAGTGTCAGAATTTAACCAACATTATGAACCTAAGGACCATGATTATGATCATGTTCATCATAGTAAATGTCATCCTCATCTAACTGAATGTAATCAGCAACGCTATGGGTGAAAATTTTTGGCGCAATAAATCCCCCATACCCACGCTGCCCTTTATGGTAGATACCAATCCCCTTGAGCCATACGGGTGGCTTGGGTCTTACTTCTTGGATGTCAATGAATGGGACTGTCGTTTGGGACACGTCCTTTGATTGGGAACTCGCCCCAAATAATATGTACTGGTCTGTATGTGAGTCTGGAACACTTGGATGGTGGCTTAAGGTGGGTACATCGGGATCTTCTAATGTCAACTCGTGTCGGTTACCTGACTCTGGGGTATTGTCATTGCTGATCCAATGACTTGTTTTTTCCAGAAGTTTTCCCGTTTCTGGATTGATTTGCGTGGCTTGGACCTCTAAATTAATGTGATTTCCAAGGACTCGAAATCGAACACCGGTGATTACGTGATGTTGGGGTACAACCAACTCATCCAGATCAAATGCTCTTTGGGTGTAGTCTAGTTGGACAGTTTGGTTTTTGTTGTTTTTGTCTACAGTGGGAACTGGTTTCCACTTTGTAGTCTCTTCAATAACTAATCCTTCTGCGGTGGGCTCCCCCTCTTCAATTTGGAGGTGGAGGACACCACCAGTCATGTTGAATTTGACTCCGCTCACAATACGGTTGGAGCTTATGTCAGACGTGATTGGGAGTAAGCTTACGTGACGGATTGTTGTGAGGCTGTCGGGATCGTCGCACAAGCAAAAGCAGTTGGAGCAGTGATACAAAAATCTCCAGAAGCTGTCTTTTCGGATTGTACCTCGGCTGCATTTCCCAGAAGCTACAAAAAACAAATCCAATTTATTAGAGTTTTACATTCTGTAAATTCTTATGTATTTGTCTTGTCTATGAACTGAAATGAAATGATTAATGCTACTAAAATATATATCACTTACTATCTCCCAAAGTTGGTCCTTTTTTGTACTGTATGTAATCATATCTTCTTGGAGTTTGTCCTGGACACACTGTCGCATCGGCTGCTATAAATTTACACTGCAAAAATAACAAAATGCATGTTTGTTCAAAACCATAATCAATTGATAACAAGTGAATCAAATCATTGTTTTAACCCTATAAAACGGGTTTTTATTTCTCGTTTTACGTATCAAGTATATATAAGTATATACTTATTAACTAAAGAACAGCTTACCTCCACCAAATTTCCAGTGCAAACATGCTGTTTTAGACAGCTCTTAGGGTCTGGATAAGGACAGTGGCCTTTGACAAAGTTGTAGTTATTGCACGACTCCTTGCACGAACGGGCATGATGCATGTACTGCTCGTTTTCAATGTATCCCTGTTCGAGGTCAAATAATATAGCTTTTTACAACTAATTTTCAATATTACTATACTTTCTACGCATCTTATTATTTGCATTTATGCTAATCGCATACCTGAAGAAGCTCTTGAAACTCTTCGTAATTTTTCCCTTTCTCAAACTTGATAGGATCACAACGCCAATAACCTGATGACGTTTTCTCCAAAGCTGCCTTAGCACTGACTGCTTTCTCTATCAACCGTTTCTCCAGTGATGCAGTAGCTTCCTCCATACTGTTTCCCGGATCCGCTGCAAAGAACCAAAACATAATGAATGTTAGTCAAGTCTATTTTCAAATTGGAACAAATATTTCAAAAAAATAATTGAATGTAATAACTCACTTGAATTGACAGCATAACGAAGCATCCACGCAAAATTGAGTAAGGTATATTCTTTAATGTCTATAAGACTCAGGGACGTGTACAACCCGTAAACAACACGCTGTGGAGTTTTGGCATTCCAAAGACACCAATACGATTGCTGTAACGCCTCTTCAATATGATCTTTAAGAAGAGTGAACGCATCCTTAGCTCGGATATGGGATACTGTGGCAGTGTGTGCGTTTTCAATCAAAAACTTGAGGGTGATGGTTCCTTTGCTTATGTCCGGACTGTACAAAGGCTTCAGAATCAGGTCCGTCAATGAATTGGCATCAAAAGTCAAAGCACCAGAGCCTGGCACAAATGCGTCAGGCATTTCTGGGAAGATTTTGAAGTGACCGTAGAGAACATCAACGGGAGATGTCAGAACAGCAATTTCGGACCATTTATCTTTCCATTCTACTGAGGTGCTATAATATTCAACAAGTGAATCATTAGCAAATAGTTAATGCTGTTTTTTATAGCGGACATTTGCATTTACAATCTATACAGAATAAATAATACAGAAATGAATTTATATGCATACTTTTTGACTTTGCTTAATGATTTCAAAGCTTCATCATATTCGTAAAATAGCATCTCCTTCTCTACTTTGCTAATCTCGTGTGGAATCATCCCAATGCTTTTTCCAACTTCCTGAAGAAACTGCTCCTGGCTCTTTCCAGCTCGGTCAAAGGCCTGTTAACAATTTCCAATGCATAATAATACCCCATGAATGATCTCCGTTTTTGTCTTACTTATTAAGTTACACACCAATAATTCTCATGCTAATTCCCACAAGTCTCAATAATACCTTTAATTTGGTCCATGCACGGCTCATTTGTGAAACAACATTCTCCTTCACATTATGAATGATGGAAGCTTCACTCGTGCAAATGATGATTTGGTTGACGAGAGCAAAGCTCAGAAGAAGCTTTGCTATCATCCTTCCCCTTCTCCCCTGCTGCCACATTTTCTCAGAGACTCGTAATAAGTTTTACCTCTCCAGTTTTCACCTTTTCGCTAATTGCTTCTCCAAAACCCAAAAGTTCTTCTTGTGTCACTGGTTACTCTATATGACATTAGTGAGCACTCATCTCGAGCACTCTATTTGTTGCGTCAGTGCAGTTGCAGACTATTAACGTAATAGATTGTTGGGAATGAGTCAAAAGAGGGCTTTAAGTGTTCTAATGTGCTTGATGCTTGGGTTGCGTGAGACCACAAAAAAAGCTTCCGTTTTATCGCACAACGAATGAGCTCACATTGACATGCACAACTTCCACCAACCAATGCTTAATCATTGTTATTTACAAACCACTCGCTCTCTCTCTACACACAACGTAACTGTTTGTATTTGCTTATCTAAACGTGGATTGCAACCGTTGGTTTGTAAATACTACTCTTTTTACTCGATATAATGTGGCTGATCACTGGCATTAGTATTTGCGTACATTCCTGTTTCAACAATACTCTTATATTGCCTGGCTAAAGCTAAAGCCAAGCTACATTCAATTGTAAAAAAAGTTGGGATTTTTAGGAGTTGGAGTTGACGCTACGTTGTCGTCGTCGAGGACTATATAGTTGATATTACAAAGATTATGATTATGATTACCAAGAATTTTGTTTTGGCGAAAATAGAAATGTTTTATGTGTGTGTTCAAGCAGCAAAGTACTGATACTCGCTCTTGTTTTGTCTTAATATTCACTTGCTTGTATATATGCTTCTGCTCACAGAAAACACATGAGAGAGAAGGCCTTGCCTCAGAAATTCCTTGTTTCCGCAACCAACCTGCCTTATACGAATGATATGCATAGAAAAATGTTTTTAGTATCTAGAAATGCTATCAAATTGAATATACATCAGTATTCCATAAGGTCCTTTAGGTACACACATGATATTATAAGTGTATATAAAATATATACATAGTAGCAGAGAAGAGGAGCAAAGGTGGCTTGTTAGAAAGGCAGAGAGATACTTGCATATGATAATATGACACTTGTACGACCACCGCACTCCACACACTGCCAATTCCTCAATGTTTGGCTATTTTTTACAAGCTTTACTACTAGTTTATAGAGGTGCTGCTACTGCACATTTCTTCATATAATAATATGCCGTTATGTTTTACAACCCATATCGTACCTGAGTGTCCATAGATGTTTTAGGAAAAAACGATCTTTGTCAACTATCCATGCTCCTTGCTCCTGTTCCCCAACTCGCTCCAATGAGTAAAAGAACGCTATTGCGTAGCTCTAACCAATGCATATATACTCGCAACTGAACAAACAAACGACGTTCTTTCTCAATACCCTTTACGCAAGGTTTCACTTGAACTTGTTATTCACTCTCGTCTCGATCTGGTTATATGTCCTTAAACCTTTTTTTCTGTTTTTTCTTTTGTTCTTTTCAGTTTTCGTATAGGTCGTACCAAAATTTGTTCATGAAAAATCATAATTTTCATAAAATATCAGTCAAATGCTCAAAGCTGAAGAAAAAGCCAAATCAAAATTTTACTATCGAACAGCCGAACTTCGGACTAATAAAAATATGATGTAATGGCTAAAATTACAATTATTATAATAAATGCTTTAAATAAAACTTCTTCATGTCCCAATCTTAATTTGTGACTATGCGCAGAGCATGAGATTTACTGTATGTTTAATAAATTTATATGAGCTTCTTCGTGGTCTAGTTGGGTGATTCATCGTAGTTGCATACAATCTAATTAATGAGGTGACACTCTGATATATGACTATAAAACCCATAAAACATACTGAGTTCAGACAGACATTGTAAACACTGCGTATATATGATATTTGATATGTCTAAAAAAATATCAAGACCAAACTGCGATGAACGAGCAGAAATCCAAAAGACGGACAGATACAAGTGTTAAGCTGACATAATTTGTTCTTCTTGCTTTGCTTTGAAAGCCACATTTCTAACTTCCAACATGCAGACTATTTGTTTTATTCATGAAAAGGCAGCACTCCATAATGAGCAAAGAATAGCTTCTTCAAGCTTCATACATTGCATGAAGTTGTACGGTTTTACGAAATTCACTAACTTGATTTATTGAATTGTAAATAATGCATAAAATAGAGAGTTACAGCACAACTGCAACTTAAGAAGACATACAGCTGCAGCTGCACAAGGACTTACATGAGTTTCGGACTTATAGACAGATTCTATTAACTATGCACAATAAATGTATGTATAAACATGTAATCACGTACCTGGGTTAAGTATACAACGTATATATCTATATATATTTGTATATACTCTATAAAACATTACGTCAACGCATGTGTTTTGTATTTGTAGCATATAATGAGATAATATATATACTCTATATATAATATTATTAATTCCATAATTTAGATTGAAAATAAGTCTTTCTTTCATAACTCTGTACAAATACATAGTGCATTCCATAATATACAAAGCTTATATTACGGATTCTCCAATTTGAATTTCTCTTTCAAAAGTGGGAATGTCAGTAGCATTCTCACATCATCACATTAAACTATCCTCTCCTCCCCAATATGATTATTATTATTACTGAGTTCTACACTTGAAACAGGTAAATACGCGTTTTGAACGACTGAGTCTTCAATGACGATCTCATGTAAATGCTCATTCATGTTAAAAATTCTTTGGGGTGAAGAATGTGGTGTACTATATGGACTACTATTTTGCGCTGGTGCTGTTGCAGTGTGGGTTCCAGTAATACTGCCCCCACCAAACAGGCGCCTAACGGCGAAGCTAGGTGGTAATTCGAAACGGGAGGTGGATGTGGGGATAAGTGGAGCGCTGCTGGAACACGAGCTTATGGAGGGTCGCGGACTAGGCTCGTATGCTGGAGGTGGATCTGAACTACCAAATTCATCACTATCTCCTAGAAGAGCTAGTTGACGATGAGATGGGGTGGAACGATAGCTAGTGTCCTCATGCTCATTATCCAAGAGGAGGGCGCGTGTCAGATCAGTTGATGTTATGTGGGTAGTAGTTAGATGACTAGGTGAAGCCTGACAAGGGGCAGATGTGTTGTAGTGAGATGCAAATAAATTTCCTCCATCTAACCCAAGTCCTCCAGCAGGGCTAGTAATAAATGCGCCGGGACTTAGCTTGATTGCCTCATCATATGGTAGGAGGCTCCCCAGCAACGATCTGCTCATAATCTGGAGGCTTTGTTGGACGGTAATCCTCTTGCAATGAAGGAACATACATGGGCACTGCAACGTTTATCACATGAACATCCCCATTTGAGCGCTCATCCTATAATTATAGAAAAATGAAAATGCATCAATTTTCTTATGTATCTCATAAGGTAAAAGTATAAATTTTGTTATAGAACTTTAAAAAACAAAATGAAACAGAATCAAAAGACTGCAGTGCTGCCAGAGCAAGTCAATAATCGTGTTACTTCGAGATTGGTGACATGATGCCCCGACACGGAAATCGGTCTTCCAAGCCATCTGCACATGGCCAAACACACACAAAACGAGCCTGTGAGTACACAAGCAACCCCCAAATACCGTAGTGGATCTATGTATGTAGTTCCCTATTGAGTCCCAGCGGCAGAGAAAAAAAATCATATAATCTTGTGTCAAATCATTTAACATATCCATGCGCCAACCCACTTTTTACAAAGTAATATGAGTAATTGGGCATAGAATTCTAATTGTTTACGTACGTTATATACCTGAGCAAATCCGAGCCAATTTAGCGTTGCGCCCACACAAACCAGTCCGATCCCATACCGATACGTTCTTTGAGTTCTTCTTTCAATGCTATCAAGTAGACTAGCGGTGGAAAGATGCCTTGACCTGTCCCCCGCGTCTGAGGACAATGTCAAGGAGTATTCTGAAGGTGAACCATTGTTACTATTGCTGCTGCTAGTCGTACTATTCGTGCCACTGTTACTGAATTGCTCATCTCTTGTAGATGTTGATGACTCACTTCCAGCTCGCTGGACACTATGCTGATGATGTGGGTGGTAATGTCGGTGCTCGTGCGGGTGGTGAGGATGCGTTTGACAATGTCCGACCATCATCACGAAGCCGTTCCTGTTATAGAGCTAGAGATTCGACCTAACAAAAAAATTATAATAAAATTAGGAATAAAGATTAAAGGTTTCTGAAAATGGTTTAAAATGTTTTTCATAGTCGACCAAATACAAGCAAGGAGGATGATGAGAACGGGACCAAAATTACATATAAAATGGCTCAAGTAGGGAAAAGCGAGTAGAGGTTTGCATTTAGTGCTTACTATTCATCCTCATCCCATGTCTATATGTACGCCTTTGTGTCGTGAGTATTTATAACGGGATTAGATTACCTATTTCATTTCTCTGTGATGCATGGCATCAAAAATGTGCCTCATGCATGGCCACTCGTTGAAAGTAAAGTCTGAAACCAGTGCTTAGTTGATGTGAGCATATGTATATCTATATCTACGTGTTTGCAGAAGAAGAAGGTGATAGCAAAAACATAATTAAGCAGGATATGATGATTGTGAAGATGAAAAACGGAGTAGAGAAATCCGTATCGCATTGATTTGATGACTTAAAAATCACGGTATGACATGATGATACGTGATGGTACAATGTACACACACAAGTACATGTGTGAAGACGCTTTTACAAGTATTCTGACTTCTGAAAATGCGGTAATTCACAATGCAGAAGAAATGCAGAAAAAAGAGAAGACAGGAAAAACTCTTACTTTTAAGGACCTAGAAATCTACTAAGCCCAAAAAGAAACTGTGTAATTAGGTCACTCTCTTCTATACACCGTCATATCATCAGTGCCAGTGAGTAGTATAGCGGAATCTCAATGCTATCTCGCTTGCAATACAAACATATACACAACACAACTCCTCTTTGAGCCTTGCAGCGGTCGTCTTCTCTCGCAATAAAATGCTTTTTGCATGACATCCTACTCACCATTGCATTGCATCGCATCTCACTCTTCAGCCTCCTTCTTCTGTTATGCGAGGTCTTGTCTAAATGTCTACCGCGTCATGTCATATGTATTCTTCTCGTTACCGATTCCCCTCTTCTCTACGCTATATGCTCGTGTTGCTCGCTCACACTCAACAAAATCCGCATGCAAAACGACTTGTCACACGACTCCAACTTACTTTAAAAAGCATTCTCTATCTTTCTCGCTTGTCTCTACATCATTGCAATTTTAGACATTGTTTCGCTACGGTGGGGCCCTGCAATCTCATTGCATACAAATTCTTTTGCAGAGGAGAAGTTGCAAAAATTGCTTTGTGCATCAACATCAACGTCGAAGCTATAAATAGAATTCTTTGCATCGAAGGCTTCGCTGCACATCTACACGGGTACGACACAGAACTACAAGAAAAAACGGTACTTGCTTCATGTTTAAACTTTAAATGCAAGTGGATTGGTAGGTAAAGTGTCATTAATCGTCGCTAATTGCGCTTTTGCCGGAAAGTGGTAATTAAATGGGCAGTAATTGATTCTGAATGTATGATTGTTTTGATGATGTTGGTAATAAAAGACTAACGCATGAATTCACATTTTTTTACCTACTCCTTTTAAATTCGCGTGTTCAATTTCAAGTGAACTTGTGAAACCTAAAAGCTTTAGAACTTCCTTTCTCGCCTAATGATACAGATGTGCACTTATTTGCACACACACGCTACTTTATGACTTGACGACAAGACAAAAAGGCTATCAAAAGAAAAACAAAACAAATCTCACACATCAACCACCAGCCATTAAGATCGGCATAATGTGTTTATAGCGTAAGTATATTATATATTTTGCATATGCATTCAAGACTCTTGTGATTCTTCTCTGTGATTCTTGTCTTGTGATGTGCACACACACTGCATTTTTATACGCAAACATCGAAAGACAAGAAAAACTACCTTCAGTTTCATTTGACCTACATTCCGTGAAATAAATTGACACAATGAAAACAATTGCAGTAGTCAACTCAGCGTTGTGCCGTAAGCCAACTTTAATTCTCACTTTGTTCAGGGAAATACATCATGCTTGCATATATAATATGTATATGCATATATTATGCTTCGTATTAATCCTCTAAACGTTCATTTGAGACGCTGCTATCTACAATCTGCATAAGCACCCCAATTTCTCATTGTGCATGTTGAGGTTTCATGGACAAAATGAAATTGGATCGGGGTGCAATACAAGCATTAATCTCATTAACGGATATAAATTATTGTTTGTAAAGAACCATTATAATATTCACACAAGCCTACTTTTCTAAGCACAAAATGCATAATCCTTGCAGTTAATAAATTATACCTACTTTCAACTCCACTGATTACTCGACCTCTGCTTCTTTATTTCCCGTGATTCTTCAAGATTCCCTGAATATGAAAACTCTAAGAATTCGTCACCAGTCTTCATAAATTTCAGTCTTGCTGGAATTCTACTTTATAATTCACTTCTCCACTCTTTCAGACTCTCGACTTTTTACTAGAAATTCAGTAACACAAACAAACACACTTTATATCACATTATTCTTCCACAAAACTCGAGATCTGGATCGAAGAGAAAAACAAACTAGCAGTTAGAAACGGAAGATAGAAAAAAAAATTGATAAAGAAGATGGCTAATGAATAACACCAAATTAAGCAGAAATCACAAAAGAAGGGTTTCAGATTGAAAGAAGAAGGACACCACACAAATTCCTCTCTTATCCCTATTGGGCACATGCAGTCGGACCTAGTGCCCATTTGAAACTGATTGCGATTATTACTTTATGATTATCTTCGAGAGAGAAGAGTTGACTATATATCAAGTATTAGTATACATTGTATATAAGTCTATTTACTAACTGCTGCGCTCCTCCTCCTCATCCTCCTCTCGCTGTTACTGTTACTCTCAAACTTAGCATGTGCTCGTGCTCACTCTCCACTGCCTGTGTGTATATTACAATATATGAACTGAGCCAAGTACTTCTTGGTGACAAAAAGTGTATCATATTTTAACGGAATTGAGAGAGATGCACTTTAATAGCACCTACTACCAACCAGCCAACCAACCTTTTCTCACCTACACTATATAACAAAGTGTAACAATGTAAATGCGGCTTGGCTATATTGTTGTCCGTCCCGTCTACTCCTACCAATAGTGTATACATCACTGACCACTATAAACGTTCATATGCAGTTAAGTTTGCAAAAATGTAGCAATCAACATTCATGTGAACAAAAATAATGTTTTTTTGGTATTGGATCGGCCAACATCAATAACAAAATCTTGCACTGTTTTTTTCTTCAGAAATTGAATTATTATGCTTGCGTTTCTTCTGAAATTTGCAGTGTTTCATTTTGCACGCAATAAAATACGTAGTATATTGTACTTTTTGATGACGCTGACCTGACTGATTCATTCATTGAGTTAAAGATTTAAAAAAAATTGAGTTGTAAATAGGAAGCCGCATAAAAATATACGTAGTTAAAGAATACGAATATAATAATACCCCTGATCTTCTCTCTCGCTTCGAAAATTCAATATCGAGGTTCTTGTTGAGCTGATGCAATATATGGAATGTGTCGGAATTTGTGGGAAATTCTCACATAAAGTTTTAATAGGAGCGACGTCTGCTTCTACTCTACCAATCTTATTTATTGACGTACTATAGTAGCACCAGCGCATTTCGTTGCATTAATGATGCCTACTACTTTACATAATCACATGAATCACATAGTTTTCACAAAAAAAATATTTATCAGACTTACAAAATCCAGCACGATTAAAGTTGATTATGCAATTTTAATTCACAAATGTTTTCAACACAAAATTTTTGCATCAGTTTATGCATATTTGTGAAATTTCCGATAAAATATTCTCTCTATTCCCACAAAGGACAAAACAAGTATAAATCACGGGACACGATCTTGTGACGTGACGTGACTGAACAGAAAAGCTTTCCAAAGTTAAGCACCTTTGAAGCTAATTCACATATAAATTTTGGGTGTAATTTGGGAATTCTGAAAGGAAGAAATTTGTTTTTGTAACACTCAAACTACTATGATAATATTACATTGTGGTGTTTGAAACTTCATTTAGAGACTGACCCGATTTGTAGCATAACTTTCGTATTTATTACAAAGGCATGGGAAATGTTATGCATAATTCGATTTGAGAAAGTGAATAACGTAATTGTACTACTCACTGGAACGGTTTCAACATTAAGGAGAACGAAGAGGAGAATAATGCGAGGTCTGTGAAATTAAAGGAAAGTGGAAGGAAGTAATACCTGGTTGAGTATACGTGGCTATGGTTGAAAATTTGTGAGGTTTCCATTTTCATTCCGTCGTAATGTAATCCAATTTGTAGCATTCTCTTAGCGTCATTCTATAACCTTTTGTTACACAGTTGACAGTTTCATTTGAACAGGGGGGAGACCATGTAGTAACAAAAAGAGAGGACAAAATCTGGTCTTGTATAACGAAGCATCGTTAAATAGGAAAATACTATGTTTGAAAATCTTCCCCTTCGCTTCGCTTTGAAGACGCTCTCCGCTTGGTAAACCTACTTGTAACTTGTGGGTGTCACCAAATGGTGACTTATGACTTATGAGCACAACTAAAAGGAAGACACGATTCAGGTAATGGTAATGTACATATATGCATTCCATTCTGGATACATTCGCAATAAATCCTGACCTGATCAGAGAATTCATCACTGAAGTACATAGAAACAGAGAAGCCCTTTATGTTATAGCTGCCCTTCCTCTTTTACTCGTGGCTAGCGAAATTAATTGGACGAAGACAAGGTCGACAAGATTGAGTTTATTGCAGACTCTCATAATGCATCTGATTTCATACATGTAGCAATATAGGATATTGTCATTTGTCTTCCGAGTTACAGCGGACTTGGCATTGTTTAGCATGCAATAACTTACATTCCAATTGGTAACAGAAATGCTTGCTGCTATTACTATTACCGTACTAAATCATAAAGCTTTCCGTTAAATCAATTTTATATTAGTGCTGCAGCCATCCTAGACACTCTTTTACAATGCTAACAGAGATTTGTAGATCGAGGATAGACGTATCCTCATGTCTGAGATCATCCTCTAACATTAGATCTCGATATCAATAAGTTCACTGACTTTATTCTTGAATTTCTCACCATTGTGTATGATTTTGTGATGAATCTGATCTGGTAATTTACTGACGGAAGCTTTCCTTTTCCTTGTTCCGCACAAATCTAAAAAAAACCTGCTCCACAGAGGAATGTTGATCACAGCGTGATCCATTATGTTTCTACATTCAAGATGAACTAACTGGATACTGGATCGCCTATCGCCTGCATTGAATGCTGCTAGCTTGTACAGAAGATTTAAGATTTATCTCCAATTTGTTAACTGAATAATAATGTTAACAAATTACAAGTTATTCCTGAACTAACGACTGATTCTGTTACGAGGAAGTTTCTGGGTATTGTGCGATGACTTTGACATATATGCAGCCGAGCCCTTACGGATGCAAGTTAGGGTTAATTACAACTACAAAAGCGGATGAAAGCAAAAAAGTACTATACATTATGTTATGTGTCAAGGTCGACGGCTGCAGCGCAGCAAACGAAAGCCAAATAGGAAGCCCTAGTCGCCGCTAGTACCCCTAGTACTTCTCCTTATATCATCTCTGGCAGTATTCTTGCATCTTTTTTTGTAGGTAAGTACTCTTATTTGCAAAATAAAGCAATGCAAATATGCAAACTAGAGAATGGCATACGGTGCAGTGTGCAACAAAAATTACTTCCTTCACCACAAGTGCATCTGTAATCTGTTTCTAAGAAAATTATGGGGCGACTTCAGAACACGGGAAAGTAACCGTGAACTATGGGGTCCACCAACATCCACCTATTAATTCCTCTATCTAGTCAGCGGCTCAGTTTTAAAAATTTGTCAATGTGCGTACGTGGCATTGCAAGCTAAGCCTGAAGTCTTAACAAAGTTCAGCAATAACAGAACTTGAAGAAACCAGTTCTTTTGTGCTGTAATATACTATCATATGTATGGCTTACATTAAGTAGAGGTATTCGCACACAAGAACAACACATAGCTTACCCGTTGCTACTAAATACCGTTATTGTACAATGTACAATATATGGAGGATTCGCATTGTACATTCTGAAACCATTGATGTACAAGAACTTGGTACGTTCTGTAGATTTGTGTCTGAAACTGAAACACCCTTCCTGGCATAATCTCACTTTTACTTATCGTTAGTTGGGGGTTCATAACTGTGATCATAGAGGTATGCTAGGAAGGACTTATCTGTATGGCTTCTTATTAAGTTCTTATACGAAAATTTTGGAAGGAAATATCTTGAGCCAACCATGGCTTACAATGCTATAATATGCAAGCAGTTTGGTAACCAGAAACGTTATGTAACAAACCCTATTTGAAATTCAGTACGGAAAAGAAGCCTTGTAACTGAATATAATTTTTTATCTTTCCTATCTGCTAATTTCTTCTCTCCATTGATGATGAACGAAAGTTTGGATGAAATATTCATAACATGAAAATAGTATCATATGATAACATCGTACTCCAAGTATTCCAACATGGAAAATGCACTTTTATAACCTCGTTCGCAGCTCATTCACTACAGAAAATGACAAGTTGTTACGAAAGTGACGCAAAAGTGAGAATTATTTTGCACCGACATTGGCTAAAGAAGCCTTTCTTTGCCATTTTCGACGTCAAGCATGCTAAGATACGTAAGCATCAGTATCAATCTTACGTAACTGGAGTGCTC
>JAANSM010001972.1:0-16435 GCA_036850725.1 Orchesella villosa
TTACTTTAATGTATTGTATAAGTTTATAATTAGATAATATAAATATTTTAATGATACACAGGTGTGCCAAATGCTTGTTCGAAATGGGAAAATATGAGGAAGGACTTGGTTATGCCAAGACAGCTAAAGATCTTCGTCCTGATAATGATGTCAAGGAGTTATATGATAAGGTTTGAAATTTTGTTATGATAAATTGCATGAAAATATGTTTTATTATACATCTTTTATTTTTAAATACATATTTTTTTGCGTAAAATTTAATCTAATAGCTAATATACCATATATGTTTCTATTTTGATAGTATCTGATAAAAAAACGGGAGTCGGAAGCTCAAGAAAAAGAGACTTGCTTACGCATGATGAAAGCTGTGACAATTTCGGATACAAAGGAGCAGGATGCAGCCAAAAAATAAAGATCTGTTTGGTAATACCCGATTTTTAAGAATAATGCAACTTATATTGCAGTCAGTGTCGTCAGTGATATAACGGTAGAAGCTGTAAAATGTGATGACGACGTAACGAATGAAAAATTGAAGGGCGGTTGCAACAAGGCCCATGCCCATGTTTGTGCCAGTCGATAGAATTTTTGTATTTACATGGTCGAAGTTACTTTTTTTAATTATGTTTCTTGAATTTAGAAACGATTGAAACCTTCATGACCGACTTTTTTTGTAAAAACGCAACTCATTTACAATGAATCTGCAAGTAGACGGAAAGAGGTTTTACTTTTATATGAATTTAGTTATGTAACTTAGTGGGAAGAAAACCAAAATTCCTGAATACCTGCGTTTCGAACCTATTTTGAATTTTTGGAATTGAGCTCGGAAATGAGTTGTGTTATATGGCTCCAAATCGTTGATAGTGGCAGTACATTTTACGGGTTTGGTCATAACTTTTTCAAATATTTTACAAAAACTATAGTTTCTGTTCATTCGAAAGACGAGTTTCTGTACTGTATGCATAAGACGAGTAATGTAATAATTGAATTTATACTAATTTAATTTTGATAATGTTTTACTAAACTTAACGTCCAGTCCCAACACACCATTGGGGTCTTTGTATGCAACTTTGAACTTCGCCCTATCACTTGTTAAGAAACTTGAAAAGATTGAAGTTTAAAAACGTAAAATTAACAAGTTGGTGTTTCAAAATCCAATTGTTGGCTAAAATTAGCCGTTTTTAAGGTTTAAGTCGATTATTATGAAATAGTTTGCCCAACATTTGTTTGTTAACCATGTAACTAAAAACGTTGCCGAAAAAAGTGGCCCTTGTTGTAACTCCTCTTTTGAACTAAAAAGCGTTATAGTTTTCAACCAGCAAGTGTTTCCTCAGCTAGTTGTTTTTGCATGCATTTACTGCACAAATGAGAAGTTTGACTGTATAAAAGGTGTACAAAATTAACTAAATTCAATAGGCCTTCGTTTATAAGATAAATACAGTGATAAATTGGACGATTATGCTCATAAGTTGCGTACTTTAGGTCGAATAAGAGTTTACGCACTCAGTTTTGCAGTAATTTCAAAAATTGTTTAGTCGTGCATGTTTGTAATGTATTTATGTCTGACAAATTGGTTGTAACGAAACACATGCGGTTGGAAAACGCACCATTGCAAAATATTCTTCATACAAAATGCGGTCATGGCATCTAGGAGGCATCTATTTGCTCTGTGATTAGATTTGAGATGTTGCAATACTATGTAATTTTTGTGCTATCTTTTTAAAACAGATCAAGAAAATCTCCCAGTTACCACAATCCTCCAATCGAAGTGATAATTCATTCTACTTGTAACATTATACCCACAGTGTATCCTTTACGTGGGTACACTAAATATCTGATAATCAAAGAAGCTTACATGTCTTCTATCATCTATAGATAGTTTCATTAGTGATAATTAGTCAGTAGTAACTGTCTAATCTTATTCCAAAAACATAGTTTTATATAGAGTATAAAATTATATATAGAGTAATTGCTTGACGGCTGAGATATTTCATTATATTTGTTACTTTGTGATGCATTGTAAAATGCGCATGCATTTTATACTATTTGTGTATAAATATTTTATAAAATCGAATAAAACGAATTATTTGATGCAATAAATAGAGGTTTCAAAATGTTTCAAACCTTGTACATTTAAATAATTCGTATGAAATTAACCGGATAGGCATATAGTTGTGTATTGGTTTTTGCTTTCGTGAAGTTTTATGAAAATTACTTATTATTGTCGACTCAAAAATACATATATCCATGCTCATAAATAAAGGATTTCGTATTCGTTTTTACATTTATATTGAATGTCAATTTTATTATCGTTAATTCAGCAGACGACTCTATCTTTATCCTTTTAAAATGAATGATGTGTAATAATAGTAGGTTCACATTCATTTCTTACAACAAGAACATCATGTTCACAGCTCTTTTAAGGCTCACTTAATGTGTGTAAAACAGCTTACACCATAAGTTTGTAGTGTCTAGTGTAGCTGTAACTTCCTTTGCATTGGAACGAGCTCACATCCTCATCATCATCGACTCTGTTCTCTACCTACGATATAGGACTATGCAGGGTTTAAGACAAGCTAGAACTGGCAAGAACTAAAGAGCTGCTGCTGCTGCTAGAGAGCTTGTAAACAGCAAACTTTAGTCGACGTCTCGACATGTACTGTGTGAAGCCACGAGAACTACAAGTATTAAGCCAACAGGGCAGGGAAGAATGGGAAACTTTAAGAGAAATTACCGAACTCTAGTTCGAGCAATACCAAAAAAGTGATGCGGAGTCTGTACTGCATCCTAAATCTTCCACTGGCTTACCATGTTACTGGAAGGCAAGTTGGAAAAGAAGCGTTTGGCATTGTACATCTACCTTGCAGGGATGAGGAATTGTCCGTCACATACCCGTCCGGTTAAGAGTCTCGACTGATTGTGAGAGCTCATCTAAGGTATAAATGATAAAAGGAAGACACTGCGTACACGACGCAATAATCCCTTTGTATCGGAAAGCAGATAAGAAATGAAATAAAATGATATTCAAATGCTTAAGTTAAAAATGGAAATAGATTTATTTTCTATATGAAAATCCTATAGCTATAGAGAGAACGCATTTTTCAGCACCTAAATACTTATATGAATTTAGTTATTTTCGAATATTTGGATTAATTATAAGTTGGGTTTTACGTAACCCAATGGAACTTTGGGTTCTGTAAAACCATGAAATGAAATAGCCGATAGCTTTCTGTATCATGTACTTTCAGAGAGTTACTGACCTAACTTACATAAACACGCACACACAATTGCATATATCGTATGGTGTACTTAAATCTTAAGGATGAAGGGATAGATCTGGATGGAAGATTTGTTGCTAGCCTTGGATGAAGTGATCTTCTTTTTCCCTTTATTTAGAGCATCTGGTGGACGATGAAATTATGCATAATTATCTGTAACATCTGGATCTGGTGTAACATAGTAAGTCTATTATTACATTGGATGCGTTATTATTTGGTTCTTTTGTCTTTTCATCTCTTGATTACAGTCTGGCTGATGAGACGCTTAAGACTTTGCGAGCATGTGTAGAAGGTTTCCAAGCAATGCAGTATGTGTTATAAAATATGTTGAAGTGATCTCATTCTCACGCTGTTCATTTATTACGTTGAAAGTATAAGAAGACGAATGTTTCAGTTTTTGTTATTGAGTATTAAGCAATGCGAATACGAATGCGGCGCTTGAGCCTTAGTTAATATGCCGAAGTGGTTGATGTGAGCAACTTGTATGCATACAGTGTATGTAACTCGAGCTTTGCTTTGTCGAATCTTGCATAATGGCTAATAAAGAGTAAAGAACTCTACTGTACATACAAGTCTTCAATAAAGAAGCAAAAAATCATGTTATTGCCATTCGTAATAGCTTTATAATTATAGGTTTCATTCGCATTCCTTGAAAAAAATAGATATTGGATGAAGAATGAAGGGGTAAAGGTGAAGTCAAGGATTTCTTTCAAGACAGCTGAAGTTTGCATTTAGATTATGAATTATATAACTTATTATATTGCAATAAAAAAAGTGTATTGCACAGATGAATATTAAGTGGATAATCAATCTATTACAGACTTTTTACACATTTGTTCGTAACGTTTAAATAATGTATACAATATAGCTTTCTTTCGATATAAAATTCTTAACTCTGTATATCTTGGACTATAAACTGCATTGTCTACATTGACTAAATTGATTTGATGATTGATAACAACAAATATCCTTACTATATATACACAAACCACCTGAACCTTTCGATAACAATTAAAAATTAGTGTACTGGCTACATGGTATAAACATTCATAATATTATTATGAATTGGTAGTATTAATAAATGCATAAATATCAAACATATTGAATACAATTCACGTAATATAGAAATAATAACAAATAATATGGTACTTCTTAATGATTAAATATTCATTATTATCTTACAAGTTACAGCTTCGTATCTTACTTAACTAACGTCCTACCTATCTTAAGTACTGAAAAGTACGTTCCATTTCTCGAGTTTTGTCTTCATATTAAGTTATAATATGACAATGACTAAATAACAATATGACTAACATTTGATATAAAGTTTTGTTTGAACTGTGTAAAAAAACAATAATGTATAAAAGTCTTGCATAAGAGATGCACCAAGTTTCCATCTATCTTCAGTCTTCACTGTCGATTATCCACAGCCTAAAAATTACAAAAAAGAACACTCTTATTAGTCAAATATTTAAACGTTTTATTAATATTTTTGTATCATTAGAGGACTATGAACTATTTATTTAAGGGATGAATAATCAACAAAATTCTTGGAATTACAACTAACCTCAGCCTCAGTTTATGATAAGTTAAATCAATTGTTTAATTTTGATAACGGCGGCCTGGTTAAACAAGGAATTTTCTGTTTCTCAGAACCACTTGTCTCCTCAACTTGTTCATTCTCGGAATCACCAATGTTGTCATTGTCCTTATCATTTCCAGTTTGTACGTTATGATTTTGGACTTCTCTTTCAGCTTCCATTTCAAAGGCCTTCATTTTTTTCTGAAGTTGGGTAAAGATTTCTTTGTCCTTTTCCATCATTTTCCGAAGCTGAGGTCTCAAATTTTTAATAGAGTCTATTTTTCTTTTCAAATTAAATATCATGAGCTGCTTATCTTGATTCTGATGCAGGACTTCTTCTTCGTCATTTCTATTTTCAACTGTTGCACACGTTGCATTGTTTGCATTATCTTGTTGCAGGGGCACAACGACATCACATAATTCTGCTACAAATATTTCCCCATCCTCACTTTCTACTTGCGTAGCTTTAGATGAAAATGTTGAAGCTGAATGTTGGCTTTGCTTTTGCTCCTTCTTCTTTCGCTTCAGTTTTTTCTCTAGCTTCTGGCATTTACTTTGAGTAGATTCGAGCTCGTCTTGAATACCTTCCAATTTCGTGTTCAACTTCCGCTTCTCTTTTTCTACGCGACGGTAATTGGACCATAAGTCAAGAATCTCTTCTTCACATTCGCAACCCTTGATACACTTGATTCTTTCGGGCCTTTCGGTTTTTAATTTAGTAGAAAGATCTTCATTTTCTTGCTTCTGATTTTCTAGTTGGACACTCAGATCTGAATTTTGCTGTTGAATATTTACAACTTGCATTGAAAGACTGGAATTTTCTTGCTTCATCTTTTCCATTTCAATTGAAAGACTTGATTTTTCTTGCTTAAGTTTTTCCACTTGGTTTAAAATACTGGTTTTTTCTTGTTGAACCTTTTCTATTTCAGCGAAAAGACCTGAATTTTCTTGGTTTAAATCTTCCATTTGTTTGCAGACTCCAGAATTTTGCTCCTTTGCTGCTTCAAGTTGTGCTAAAATCTCTGATTTTTCGAGAATCAAATTCTCCACTTGGATTGAAAAATCGGAACACTTTTGCTTCAAATTTTCGACTTGCTCAGAATACTCAACAATTTTATTAGTGTACTCTTTTTTCTGACTTTCTAACTCTTTCCCATGAGCTTCTTCATTCTCCATGGCAACTTGTTCCAGTCTCTTCGTTTCAAATACTAATTCAGTCACATCATTAGAATAATCGTCTTTGGCTTTCTCCTCAATTTTCACACGCTCTTCTAAAACTTTAATTTCCTCTTCAAACTCTTTCACTTTGTTAGCCAACACAGTTTTATCACCAAAAAGTCTAAGACACTGACTTTCCTCTTTGTTAAACTTCTCTTTCCATTTTACAACATCTTTCTTCCAAGCGGTACAGTCAAATTTATTATTTTCTTTGGCTTTCTTCAATTTCGTTTCAAGATTTGAAACTTGGGTTTCCAATTTTTCATTTTTCTTACATAAAGTTTGATTTGTCTCGCCAATTTTTTTATTTGCGTCTCGAACACTTTCATATTCTATTTTGTAACTTTGGTAATCCTTCAGTTGCTGTTCCAAACTCTGTATTTTTTGTGCCATTTCTTGAATTTGTTTTATAGAACTTGGGTCAGGTTTCATCTTCTCAGTGTTTGGACTGGAAGAATGAAATGGGTTGTGTGGTACGGGGGCAACACTTTGGTTTTGAATGCTTTTTGACTGATAGGCATTTTGATCGGGGGAAATTGGTGGGGAAGAATAACCCAGTGGGTTATAAATGTGAGTTGGAGGGTTTTGAAAATGGGGTTGAAGATTATAAGATGCGTAATTTGATGAGGAAGATGTTGGAGATGTTGAAGACGTTGGAAATTGATAAGTCGAATTTTCTGGATAATACCAGTTATGCGGCAGGGGGAAATGGTTACCTGGATTCATTTTGATTTTTGGTATTTTTAGCTTTTAGCTTTCAGTGTTAATGATGACAATATGGTTTTGACACTGTTATCGTAGTCACAATGTCACAACACCATGTAAAAAATCAATATTGAGATGAAACGGAAAATAATACTTGACAGTTTGACACTTTGTTGCATGAATTTGAACACAACAACGGCTTCTGCAAGGGAAAGTACAAAAAAACAATGTGTTAAATGGGCATGAATTTTGAAAGGCTTTAGGAAATAGGATTAAAGTAAAAGCTAACGAGGGGAATGCCAGCAGGGAAGAAAAGGAAGTGCGTGCTGATAGCTTCCTGGGTGACACTGACTGAATATTTATACACGCACAATGAAACGCACGCTTATAGTAAGTCACGCACGACTTTTTTCAATCACAAGGAAATATTTTGAGAGGTTGGCTAAGCTGTTAGCTAATATCAAAATCGTATTAATATTTTAGTATCGATTTCCGTATTACTGTAACTTGTAACTAAAACCGAGTTATTCGATGCAGACAAAAAAATAAGAATATTATGTTTGTCTACAAGGAAATTATGTAACCCAGAATATACGATATTGTAATGTGTAGATTTTTAAAAGAATAATAATAATGGGGTAAAAGTAAAAAAAATTATTACCTGAGATCGCTTTGCTTCGCTCGCATAGTTGAATTTAAGACGTATCAAACAAACATTGAAAATATAAAGTTTATTTTTTTGTTGAACTATCGTCGTACCCACACTTTAACCGTTCCTTGTCCATGAACAATAGATGATTAAAAAAGAGTTTATATTTTTAGCTCAAACCTTAATTATCAAACGAACACAAAAGAACTCACATGAAAACAGCATGGTAAACTGAATATTATATAACATGTGCGTGTGTACATGGTTCTACTTCGTCACGTTCAGAAAGAAGGGGAAAGTCAACGTGGATTATGTTATGGAATTATTGATTGTACTCTGGTCTCGTGTGTAATAAACCATGAAAATTCACATTTCATTCCTTTACCTGCCTAATTATAAAACCCCACCCAACAAAAAAGTATAAATAAAATGGGTAAAGAGGGTAACTTTCATTATGAAAAATAATTTTTCTAAAAGCAGATATACATTCCCTGTCAAAATTCAGAATGATAAATAACTGCCATTCGTCATGGAATGGAACATGGAACACAGGTAGATACAGAAATGTTCACTGGATCAGAACCACATAACATAATAATTAAGTAATATTTTTTACACAGCCCAACACAAGTCTCGTTCGTTCTAAACAAAGCAACAGAAAGAGTCCAATTCACGCTTATACTTTCTGAGTTTTCTGCCCTTAAATCAAGCCCCAATGATCTCTCTGTTCTGCTCTTCTCACTCACCCTTGTTTGATGTTTCACCCAGCAAGGTTTCAAGGTTTCTGGACTAAAAGCGCCCAAAAACGGAGGGTATATATCTAAACATCAACTCAACCTCGACTCTCAGCTCTGAGTTTAGCTCACAGAGCAATTTGAACTTGTTATGATGCATTTACCCAGTATGCTTTTTTGTAGTCTACGTCTACTGAAGTAGAAGAAGTCAGCTCACATTCACACTCCCTCTCGCCTTCACACTCACTCAACTCGATTTCGTCTCTCTGCAACAAAAAAATTGTGCCTAAGTAACGAAAACCCAAACCCCAAATACAGAAGCTATATATTATGGTATAAAAGAACCTGAAGTAGCTATGTAAATATGTAATACTAATACTACATATGTAAATGTTGATTTTATCATGTGTTGCGTGCCCCTACCTAAACTCGCTTGAATGGTTGGGTTGGGTATGTATGTCGAAATTCGAAATGAGATGTACATGTTTTTGTTTTCCAATCGCTCCCTTTGTTTTCTTTATGAAAGAGAGGATACATATACTTATAACTTTAAAACTGTATCCATTTCAATTCCTAGAAATGGTATCATGGACAAGGAAGGATATTTATATATAAAAAATTATATGTAAGTTGCTCACGAATTGACTTGACTTCAAGCACATTCACTTTTATATTTTCATGCATATAATATACACAGAGAGAAAAAATGTACCAGTACGGCTATTCCTTTTGCGTATGTACGTAAAAGGAATATGAATCAAGCATTTGAGAGCATTCAATAATATTTGGATGTAGAAATGATGATGATGATGGATGATGATGATGATGAAAAACTTTGCCTTTTCTCCGGCTCACTCATTTTATTCTCTGTCTTCCTCGACAAAATGCAAGTGGAATATATGCTTACGTACACCTTATCAGCACAAGTATCGTGTTGTGTTACACAGTAATAGACTTCTCGAGAGGAATTCTGTGCGTCAAGAAAGATATATAGCACATTTGCTATAAAAAGTACCTTGCATTGCATTGGCTGTTGTGAAACTCAATATCACTTTTATTTTTATGGTTAAAAAGGCGACAGTGAGTATTTATTACGATTGACTTTTAGGTCTTTAAATGACAAATTAGTGAATGATATTGTATCCTGTAATTTGATCCTTGTGTTTATTTTGAGGATTGAATAGACAGAGAACAGGACGCGACAGGAGGGGAGAAGAACAGCTCACTGTATGATGTATGTTATACTTAATCATTTTTGAATAGGTTTAAGATAAATCCCTGCAAGGCTTAACACCTAAAAAGATTAAGATGAGAAATGAGAAGCGAGGATTTAAACATGTACGCAAGTCATTTAGTATATAACGAAGCAACCTTTTTGAACATGAACATTTTTGGTAAAGTTTTATGTGAGAATGAGTAGATCACAGATATGTAAGGGTATTGCGCCCCTGAAATTTTCCATTATCTGTAAAGATTTGCCATTTGCTTGCATGTAAGGCGTAAAGAAATTTTGAAGACAAACACTTGTAGAGAAGTATCATGTATGAACAAAAACAAAACTTCCTTAGCACCACGCATTACACTCTGAATTATTGCAATCAGTCTTTGTCAAGCTCGATTCGCAACGTTAAATTGCATTATATGGCAGCATTAATAGACACCGCGGTCAATAAACGCTAATGATGATTACCGTCCACAAGATAGACAAAAACAAATAGCTTTTAGGTAGTTTTCATAATCTTCTCAGGTATCTTTCTTGTTATTTTCATGTTGAGATGTAATTTTGACTTGTGAAATTGTAAGTAGGAGTCTGTGATTTTTGACGAACGAACAACAGCGTTTTTAAATTAGCGTCGCTGTGGTTGCAAAAAAATAATATTTTTTTTGTTATTTATTAATAATCTGGATTGAATGACGTTCCGACATGTCAGCGTGAGTTCACATTGTTCTTATGTTCACAAATTACGTGTTTAGCATACAATTTTTTTAAATTTCAATAGAAACTCAGCGTCTTATTGATTGGTTGCTTCTTCATTTAAATTTGAAAATAAATTGGTATTGTTCCTTAATATTGACAAGTCAAGCATTGTCAAATGGGACATAAAGAAAAACAACAATTACCCGTCCCCCGCAGGTTCCTTTACGCTTCAAAAACAAATCCCCATAGAGCTCATCTCATGGTCATGGCTGAGCTCTTTAAATTAACTCCATGCTTCTCCATTATCAACTCATGTAATGGGAATGGAATGTAGAAAAATGTTTTTGACCTTCAGATGCAATCTGTGTTTTAAATGAAAGTTTGCACATTGACACCAATTCATTGTGCAGTTTTTTCTTGTCATCTTATGCATTGACTGCAAAAAGCGACGCTGTTTTTTTATTACTTTTGCAGACGATGGAACTATGGAAAACAACTTGAACATAAAAGTTGCTAACTTCTTTGTTCGGTTGGAATGCATCCATTCCACTCCACATGAGCAGTTATAGAATATGAGGAGCAAAGAGCAGAAATAGGCTTGGAATAATAGTCGACTGAAAGAAAGAAATGATCGCTTGGTAAAACTTTCAAGTCATGCTCCTCACTGAGCTTCCTTTTATAAAATCTTCTATGAGGAATGAAAAGGAGATAGTTTACAAGAAATGTTGAACTATTGAAACGGTGGAAAAACTGTTTTTTGGTAGTTTTTAAGTGAGATATTTTTTATCTGAAATGAGAAGATCTCGTGTTTGAACTCCATTTGTGTTTGTTTTGGCTTCATATAAAAAACGGGCTTACCTAATGACGATGATTACAGAAGAAATTACAGAAAGAAACTCTTGCATGATCATGGTAAAGGTTCATCTTGTGTACCAAAAAAAACTGCAGCTACCACTAAAACATAGATATTATATAAACCGTGTGTACGACCAGGAAGTGGATGTCTTAGAAACTTCTCAAATACAGGAGCGAAAAAGTTTTAGAAGTTTAAGTGAGATGAATTTTTCATTGAATTTTAGAGTCGTGCGATAATTCCTTGAAGCAATAGATCTCTCTTTGGATTGTTAGTTTTAATTAAAGCGTCGAAGTTTTCGAGGTATCCAACATCTGAGTGAGTTCCACCAGTATATATAAAGCGATATCAGTTGTAAAATTTAGTACAAGGAAATCTAATAACATTCAAATACGAGGTAGTTATACCATACCGTATGCAGAGAGAAATGATCATGATCAGTGATCAGATAAAAAGGGAACCGGCATTGAGACTTGGTTAGATTCTTTTTCACACTTGCATAAATCTTTCGTGATTTTACGATGGATTGGCGCGTGGACAATTTTATGATTCTTTCTCAAACTTGTGAAACTTCAAACAATACTTGTGAAAACTCATAAAATTTTCAAAGCCTTCTATAATACTGGATTCACATAAAGCGAAAAGTGAAGTTATGACATGACTAGCAGAGAATATCCAAACACGGGTTTGAGTTAATGACAAGCCTTGCCTTGTGCGATTTATCTCTTCTCATACGCCACGTATTTTCCATATAGTCTAATCCTCACCCAGTTTCCCATTGGTAACTTTTCATTATACCCATTGCAAAGCGCTCAACCACTTCTACACGTGTAATTAATATATCTACATAAAAGCTCACAGCTCTTGAGATAATGCATCCAAGGCTATTTCCTGAAACTTTAGAATTTCATTTTGAAAAGTGGTCTTGAAACTAGTATTTTTGGATATCCTGACGAGGCTTAAAATTTGAGTTGCTGTGCTAAATGGGTTATTTGGATGAATTTTATTTTGGTAAGTGAATTGTATAATGAAGAGTCTTTTCATCAATATTTCTTACCCGTTGTTTATTGCAGTTGTATATCCAGTCAAACTTACATTTACGTCTTTTTGTCGTTCATTTTCCATAAGCAAAGCATATTATATGAGCGTAAATTCTCTTTATAAATGAATTGGAGCTGAGTTACATCTAATCTAATCCAGTTTGAGGTTTATGGAGTTGGCTTTAAAGCATCTCACGTTGCCCTTTTGACATATTTTTAACTTAATTAGTTAATTTCGCACCAGCTGCAGCATACTGGTGTTGAAGTTTATGTTCTGTATGTAGTACTTGCTAACCATCACATTTTATATTAAAATTGGGGCATGATGTGAGAGTGTCTTAATTCTGAAGGAGTGTCAGCAAGGATGACTTCCATGAGAAGCTTTCTTTACCCCGAACCGAGATTTTTTGAACAATTTATGTATTTTACCTTTTTTATGGTCCATTGATTCTTTCTTAAGTGTGAAGGGTTCTTTACGACTTCACTAAAATTCTTCCCATGACCTGCACCTTTTTTGGGGTAGGCGTGGAAAACATAATTTCCTATGAAATATGCTTAGTTGTGTGCAGCCCTCTGTTTCGTTTACGCTGCAAATAAGGTTCAGTTTAAGTGGCTTCCTAAGCGGGTTGCGTAACACTAATAGCGTCATCTTTAAATCTTTTATTGTTACAAATCCCCTCATAAATAAAACCCAGCATGGGGAAAAATTAAAAGAACATATTATTTTAGTGAGCTGATGAAATCATTTCAAAAACATTCGGAAGGGAAGATAGAAAAGCATTTCAATTTACAATGGCGGTCATTAAATTGCGATCATAGCAATAAGAAAGAAAAGCAATTAATGCTTAGGTTTCGTTCCGCCAAAATTTTCGAGATAAATATTCCAAAGTAATCGTTTACCGAAGGAAAAACTAAGAAAGTTATAAAGGCGCTGGTGTCTCCTCTTTTCCGATCTCACAATTACGTGTGATTTTTATTTGAAAACATGCAATATGACCTAGGTGTAATACGTATTATTTCCCAATATTTATAATGTTTTTTTCAATTATCCCGATGAGTACCAGTTGTTGCTTGGAGGGCAAACAATTCGTACACAAAAGTTTTTAATTACGTGAAGATCGTTTTTATTGCTTACGATCGTTTACAAGGGATAATTAATAATTAAGCATTTTTTGACGCCGCAGCGCTGTGAGATACCTTTTAGGGTATAAGTAATCCACAGCTTACTTGAATTGGAAAGGTGATTTACTGGTACCGATTGCTTTTTAAATTGTGAGTGCAATAATACGATAGGGATCTCATTACATTGATACACAAGAACAATAGTAGCTGTCAGCATGACTGGTAGAAAACGTCAGTTTTTTATTCAAAGGATGATTGTTAAATTTTGTAATGATAGAGAATCATGAATGAAGTCGGATTGTTTTTGCAAACACATGTTTCTCTTTTGATGTCCAATTTTTTGCTCTTTTTCAATCTCGAAAAATGCATTGCGATGTTAACCAAGGTTTAATTGGTTTTAGCCCTCAAGACAGCTGTCGAAATCAGGTGGATAATCAATCAAAGTAGTTTTATACCAATCACCAGGAGCAATTAATGAGTTTAATCTTCCAAACGCGTTACACGCGCAGCCACTCAATTATGAAGAGCATTGAAAAGCCCGTGCTGATGAGTCATTTTACTTGTGCGTATGAAAGTAAAATCCATATGACGAATCATCATAATATAAATTACCTATCCAAGGCTGGGGCTATGTTAGAGCTTACCAACTTTTCTATATAAAGCATTGAGGAGCAACCAGAGACAGTGTATATTATGTATTAGCTGCTGCCGTGCATTTATTCCCATGGGATTCACAATTTTTCATGTGATCTCATCAAATTTCATGAAGATCCATATTATATGTTTAAGCTGTAAGCGATTTTCATGTGGCTCTTTTTTAGTATGCCCAGGATTACATAATGCTCAGACCGTAGTGTTTATGCCTTGAATACTAAAGCAAACGCTATGCCGCAGGCAGCTCACTCGTGACTCACGCCCAATGACGCAAAAAGTTCAGCTTGAGAATAAACATTGACAAAGCTTGTGTAAACAAAGTAACAAGTAAGCCACATCGTGTCACGATAGTAGAAGCGACAAGGGAAATATCATTCATATTATTGTTTTTATTACTTATGTAAAAATCGAATCAAGGTATTTTATGTTTTAATGTAAATTGATATCCATTTATATCGATATATTTAATATATACTATCCACATAAACCTTATTTTTATAAGTTTATATAGCCCGAACACAGGTGGTTATAGTTTTTATTAGAAAAATGATTCATTATAAAATTATATCAACTCGGGATTATGTTATGTTTTATTACGAACTAATAAGTATACTTCGCAATATGAAAATACTTTTAGATTATCGTTCCAGTAAGCCAAATCACATGCCACCATCTGACAGTTTTTTGTGAATAAATATAGATCATGATCATAAAAATCCGATGGGTTCTACAAAAAGGATTAGACTGACTGTTGACTTCCACTGCAACTCCATAAATCATGCTAAAATTTAGCAAGCCATGGTACCCTGTACAGAAAGTATTTATGCGAAAAGACAATAGACTACTGTTTTTTCTATCTCCCTCTCATACCCATACCATTCATTCACCGAGCATATATTTACCTTTTCAAAAGCATTAATTGTGCATTGCTCAACCTACCTTGCGCCTTGTTATGTTGAATATTTTTCACACTCTTTGCCTTCAACTATACACTCTTTTCCCCTTTTGTTCATTTCCAGCCATTCTAGCTTCAAAATATAGGTATCCAAAAGAATATAAATTCATCAAGTATTCTGGCCTTAGGTATTTTGCATTAGTCCCACAGCAAAATACACAAGTATAGTACAGCATCAAGGAGAACTTGTGAAAGTTCGAAATTAATTCGGACTGTAGGACTGAGGGTTGGCTAATAATATTGAATTTTCTTCCTTTAAATACAACATACAAAATGATCAACCTAGAAGAAGAGAAGAATTTGCATACAAATTTCATTTAATAGTTCAACAACAAAAGGAGAAGGAGAAATGGGAAAGAAGCAAACGTTGCTGTTGAAAAAACATGCTATTAAGTGCTTGACCTAATAAAGTCTTTTGTTCAGTCTTCAAATCGTTTATGAATGTCCACACGCCGATTGACAGTTTTATGATGGTTTATCATAATTAAAATGTGAACCATACAATAGTATGGTTCACAATCAGTGCCCTTCCCTTGCCCAGCCCTTTTATTATGTTCTAGCATAAAGCATAACAGACCGAAATATAAATTAAAATGGTCGTTTAAATAATTTTTATTTCATAAAGACAATTACAATAAATTTAAAAAACAATTCACATTAATTTAAACAAACCAAGATATAATATAAAACTTTTATTGGGAAAGTTTCAGTCTGCATAACGTTATCGCATAACGGTAGCAATTAGGCATTCTTACTATCTTTCTTTAACCACATGTTTGTTACTTTCACAATAGCCAACTGAACTCACCTCATAACAACTGTTGGCTTCAGACTTGAATTATGTATTCGGTATGTTTCAATTCATAAAATTATTTTCGCAATCAGCTTCTTAATATCGTCATTTCTTTCCCATCTGGCAACTAGACTAAGGCAAAAAGATGCCAATGGAAAGAAGAGATGCACGTAAAAGTAGAAAATAATTTTTTCTGCAGTCTCTGATCGTTAGTGTAGGTACCAGTAATTGCTGGAGTATTGTACGATCAGAGACTGAAGAAAAAATTATTTTCTACTTTTACGTGCATCTCTTCTTTCCATTGGCATCTTTTTGCCTTAGTCTAGTTTTAATCTTTTTACTCTGCATAATTTTTATTAGTATACTCAATTATCTATAGATCATTCGCGTTCAATCAACGTGTCCACTAATAGTGATAAAATATTGTAAAGCACAACAACCATGCATTCAAAACATGAAACATGAATGCTTTTATATGTGCCATATGCAAAATGGTGAATGTAAAATTGGCTTTGTGATCAATAATTTCCGAGTGGGCACAAGATGCATGAAACTTATTATATACATCTTGTAGCCCGTAAAATTCTCTCCAGGAAATGATCCCTTTTGAATTGAAAATGTTTTTTACATGAAGCCTGTGCCCTCGGAACTGAAGAAAACCCGAAAAAAGTGCGAAACGCAAAAAAACGATGTTTAAGTGAACCAACTCAAAACTACTTTGATTTTCATGATGATTGAAATTTTATATGACCCAGCGTGTCAATGCGCAAGTATTGACTGAAAGAATTAAGTCAATCGACTGAACCGTTTTGGCTGAGATGCATTTTGGGTGTTTGTGATAGTCGAGTGATTACAGAGTCAGTCTTCGACTGACTGTCTTTGGAATCCAGGGGTTTCCAAATTGAATCAACGCTTACAGCGTTGATATGACAGTCAG